>CH003386.1:661970-691126 GCA_000149265.1 Ciona savignyi
GTTAAATTCATAGAACATCACGTAAAGCAAAAGGTAACAAACACAGAGACATGCATAAAAGTAAAAACGAAAAGTCCCTTTTAAACACGTCGTTAAAATAGAATTATAAAATTAGTTCATAAGAGACCTGGCGGTTAAGCCTAGGCAAATTAGATTTAGTTATTTGTTACAAAAATTTAAAAAAAATGTTCAGCAATGTTTATATAAAAGCAGGTTATTTGGTTATTTTTTGAGCAATTTCCGTTATCGTGGCCAAGATGCCTCCAGCGCCTATGATTCGATTTGTGGCACAGAGATTCAAAACAAACTTGATGTCTTGTCCGGGATTTTCCAAGCACTGTTTCCACACGGATACATTCTCTGGGGCATCGAAACCTATGGGAAACGCCACGTCAAATCCTATCTGTACAAAAAAAACTCTATGATAAGTGACGATTATTACCGGAAGAACATGCTACTGATCCTTTGCAAAGCTGCGAAACTTCGTGGTCATTTCGACCTTTCACAAGAAACTGCAATCGCAGTTTTAATAATTCCTCTTTTGTTGAGCCTTTGAAGACAAACTTGTGACCCCATCTTTAAAAAATGGCGCATCAGTTAATTGTTTTAATCTCTTTCACCTCGAGAAAAAGGTAGCTGAGAACCAGTAGGGTTAGAAATCCCGATCTGACCGACTTCGATCTTTGTCCTGAACACTTTATGCGCGGTCGTGTTCTTGAGCAAGGCACTTAGCAGACGTTGTCTCGATTCAGTTTATTTCAGTTGGATAAAACAGGATAGGGTAAGATATTCAATGTTTGCTAAGTGCCTTTCCCAAGGACACAACCAACTAGACCAATTCCGACCGTGCATTTCCTTGACTGGAGGTGGCGCACTCACCCAAGCTCATTACCCGAAAATGACGTTATATCAAATATACAATTATACAACAAGTTACAAAAGCTCGCACAACACGACAGTGACAAGAGGTAATATGATGAATTCCAGAGTAAAAATGACTGCCATTTTATTAAACTCGGGAATGAAGCAAACATATCATAGTCTGCCTTAACCGATACGCACACTATAGCCTAGATAGCAGCAAGCGAAAGTTTTGAAGCAACATTCATAGAATGCATAGTGCTATACTTTGATGAAACAACGTTAATCTACCTTGCATTTCCATCTGTGTTGACGTAACGATGAGAACTCCGTTCCTCCTGTATGTTCTTATTGAGGTCACCCTTTTTCGTGAGCTTGACCTTTGCCTTCGTAATTCGTTCATTTGTTTTGCCAACAAATTTGAGCAGATTCTTTCCTTTGCAAATGGTAATTGTAAGCAAGGTATTTATTTGATTCTTGCTAGGAGAACGAAAGACGCCGAACAAAGCCTCTTCTTTCTCAAAGATGCTGGCATCTTCGTCGTCCTCACTTAAAACACAAACGAAGTCGTTAAAGATGGGAAGTTTGTCAAAACTATTAATTATTCGGAAAAGGTGTAACTTTTATGTGTATTTACAGGCCTATTAGGTGAGGTAGACATATACCACTTAATTTTTACATTGATTTCACAGAATATCTCAGGTTGCTTGTTGTGGCTATGCTCCTCAATAATGTTTTAGACCAAACCCTTTATTCACCCAAGTGACTGTACTGGGGTTACTGGATAATGCACAAGGTTAGGTAAAGTAAAAACAAATACTTACAGTGCTTCGCATAGAGCATGGAAATCTGGAACAGTGGCTGGCGTATCAAAACGAATTTTCAACTTCAAACCAGGCGGCTGGAAGAAAAGCAGTCGTTATTTAGCTGGACTTTAGATAAAAGCTTTAGTAAGTAACCGTTTACCGCGTTTTTGTCTTCCTTTAAACGTTGCAACTTTTCTTCGTATTTTAATCTTTTCTCCTCGCGATATTTCAATAAAAACGGATCCGGAACGTAAATTCCGAGTGAACGAACATACTCACGCTGTAACTGCAACTGGCGGATGGCAAATTTTTCAGGAAACCTCTCTCGAAAGTAGATGGCTTTTTCTAATAAAGTTGTCGTTTCGTTAAACGGGCGCCTCCTCTCCAAAGATTCGGCGATCGATTCCTTCATAGATTCTTCGTCGATGAATTCTACATTTTTGGTTAATAAGATATCGCTGCACTCAATCGGCCTTACCTGATGCTAATTAATAGGTGGACTAAAACAACACCTTTAGATCAGTCTACATCTTAATCAACAGCCTGTAATAACTTCGGTCACACGACTGTTGACACAGGGTAATAAACATTTGTCATATTTTATCAACCTTTGGATTTTGCCATCTGAACTAAAATATGTGCCAACTTGATCAACTGTTTCTCTTAAACCTACCTTCGGAATCACTTATCTCTTCAACCTGGACCGATGGCTCTTCGTCAGAACCCTGCAGGATTTCCACAACTGTTCCTTCTTCTATTTCTTGTTGCAACAAACTCTCTCTTCTTGCCACCCCGGTCAGCTCGTCTTCAGCGCCCTGAAAAATGCTTTCGCTCATCCCTTCTTCTATTTTTTGTCCCAACAAACTCTCTCTTCTTGCCACCCCGGTCGGCTCGTCTTCAGCGCTTGGAAACATGTCATCGCTCATCCCTTCTTCTCTCCCCAACAACAAATTCTCTTTTTCACACGCCACTATATCGTTCATTTCGATGTATTGCGCCGCCGCGAATTAGCAAGGCAAATGATTTTAGACATTTTGGTGATCAAACTCGGAGGTAACCGGAAACAGATTATTGCGTCATCCAATCGAAAAATATAAACAGCTAAATATTATGAGCAACAGCAACGACCACGGGGTCATATGTTTAAAACATTGAGGTGTAAACCATTAATATGCTTAACATAACAGTACTATAGACGAACCAAACCTTTAAATTAACCCTGCATACATAACACAGGTCGAACCCAGGCCACCATAACAGTAAATACAGCTAACTAAAGTATGATTGATTAATACCTATGTGAGTACATTCCCAGAATGACACGTCACTGTTCTCGTGTACTTACTAGGACACCATGAACGGTGTAGATAACAAACAGTTTCATAGACTTGTATATCTTAATAGGGCATACCACGGTATCGATAGAGGTACCTTGTAACGGCGCAAATTATTTATGGCAGAATACTAAGGTTTTAAACCCTCTGGGTATGACAATGCAACCAAAATGGATTGTCTGGGCGACAGTGTTTTTTACGTTTTTATAATGAACCGTGAAAGTGTAACCTATTTAGTGAACTAATAACAATCAATAAACCAAATGATGGAATTACGAATTGAATAATGAACTAGGGATAGGATATTCAAATTTATCACCGTGAATGATAAACCAAGGGGTTTAACACAGACAATCGTCAGATCACTTCGCGCCTAACGTGTGTTGTGCATGATTTACACGTTTTTTAATTTGCTAGAGCCCATTAATTCGCTGGGTTAAAGCAATATCCATTAAGCGCCTTGCCAAAGTACACAACCGAAAAGCTAGCGACCAGTTTCGAATCTGCAACCTTTCGGTTGAAAGGCGTCAAACTAACAAACCTAACACCTTCTAAGTTAATGAACAGCGCAGTAAAAATGAACCGATCAGCACCTTCTAAAGGGTTGATCGTTCGGGAAATGGATTATGGATAATGATCTTAACAACACACGAAAATCCTATCCGCAATTCATGCATTTATTAGTCGTGCTCCTGGCGTCGAAACAACGAACTCCGACCCACCCAACCACGCGAAAATCATCGTACACAATATTTAATTACGTCACTGGACCGTGTACGCAATAGTTCCGCACACGGGTATAGTTTGGCCAGCCGATTGAACACCGATGGTTTTCTTTTCTAAATCAGTTACGAACACGCAGTCGTCCGCGATGCGCTGCTTGCCTTTCAACATGTCGTAGTAGTCGGGCAATATGCGAGGCCCTGAAACCGGGTCGTCGAACCGGTAAAGTTGGACTTTGTGGGAATCTGCGAATAAAGGTTGCACAAAATACGATTAAAATGATGTACGTTATAGAATAGAATATTTCATGTTTATCCCCGTGATTGGGAAATGCAACAAGGGAGCAATCGTCAGATTACGTCGGGTTATCGGAGCGATGGTAGAGTATTCTTGTGATTCTTGTGACCCATCATGGCAGTAAAAAAGTGGCCAGTAAAATATTGTAATAGATTTAACAACTGGACTGTGGACCGAAGTTGTTTGATGATATTGTTGGATTTCCTATAGTCGGAATACACAACTACAGAAAATGTATTGAGTCGGTTAATGAAAAGTCGTTATTACACACAATTTTCATAAAATAACACTTACCACTGTCGGACTACCTTAGCAATTGCAGTGTGTTGCATTAGTTAGGAGACATTGCTTTTTCTGTTCATATCGTTACACCACTAAGCAAAGGACACAACTGACCAGTCAAGAGGCTAATTTCGGGGCAACACTAAAAGGAGGGAAGGAGGGAAACTGCTCACTAAAACTAAACCATTTCTAACCTTTCTATAACACTTAACCTGAACCCCAGAACTAACCCTACTCCAACTCCAACTTTAAAACAAACTATAATGCCCTAATCTTTATTTTAGTGTGCAGTTCCCCACCTTCCTTCCTTTAAGTTTCCTGCTAATTTTGACCTCTTTAACTTTCAGCGTTTTCGCCTGCACACAAGGTATGCTGCCCTATGGCCAAATCAAACGCTAGTTACGGGGATAATAATCAGGACAAGACAGGTGAAACTTACCTTTTATGTAACGATTGACTTTTCGAATCCGAGCAACAATGGTGGCAACACTGTCACTGTTGCGAACAGGTACTTTGATACTAAAGTGTCCACTGCACGGTTGTGGGTTCAATACCTAGGGTGGGAGGTGAATGAATTAATTAGAGGTATGCTGCCTTGTTCTCAAGTTAATTGGGGGAAATGAGGACATTGGAATTAGGTGTCATAATGCAGTCACTGTAATTGGTCTGTTGTACTTCTGGTTTTATATCACACTTACAATGCATGTTAACCAATTTTACTTTTACTAAACACAGGGTGGGAATTTATTACGCTAAAACCGGTCTACTGTACTTTAATCACAACTATATCGTTCTTATTTCAAATTTTAACTAAAATTCATTTCATGAATATTCATACCTTCGGGCTAAACAATCAAAACAAATTATCCAATGAAATAAAACTCACCGATAGCTCAAGTGAAGGGATGGTAACGAAAGCGCAGAGAGGATGGCCTGGGCAACAATCCTCCTGGATTTTTGCATTTCCCTCAGTTGAAAATGCCACATCAACTCCATCAAGCTGTGGGGTGGCGTGTGGTATGTTAGAATTAGCAGATGAAAACTTGCTTTCGAGTGAATTGCCCAAATTCAACATTTAAATCGCAATAAGCCAGTTCGGATAGCCTGGCTTTTTGACAAGATCTTGTGTATGCAAGAGTGAACATTTGTTCATTAATTCAAGATATTTTTTTTACTATTTTTAGACACTTTTTATATTGATGTGTTGTTTGAGGTGGTCATGAATTTTTGTACGGTATGCATTTTTATGCATGTATTTACTGTGCTTTCAGATTGGTTAGCAGGCTCTTTGCCCAAATTATGTCATAAAGAATTAAAAAATATTTCATGTCAATTTGGATTCAAAGCACAAATGTGTTAAGGAATGTGAATTAGAGTTCATAGACGTAAGTAAGCCATGTAAATAATATCGTTAAGGCAGGAACATGATATTAACCTGAATGACTCTGTTGTATTTGTTCTGGTCTTATTTTGTCAGTTATTTCAAACAAAATTGTCAATAGTGTTTGCAAGGAGTGTGGCTCATGTATCCGAAGTTAAATAATGACGTTTAAGCGTGATCGAGCAGATTTGAACATACTATCGGTACTTATACAAAACAACTGTGAAAAAATGCTAAGATAAGCGGATTACCCTAAGGTGTTGGAAGGTTACAAACACACAGTAGAATTAAACTAAAATGGTTTGTCACTTGTTTGAAGTAAGATGGACAGATGCTTTACCCCTATGTGCGTCAACATTAGATAAAGCTACCTCCAAAGTATCAGCCAAGTAGACAGTGTTGTTGGATAGCACTGTCTTCTCATCGAATGCTGAGGTGAGAGCCAAAGCTTGGTCCACTCCGTTTCGGTTAACCAGCTCCTTCACCGACGCCACAAATGGCATAAGCTGCAGAGAAGGAAAAGAAGATTAAGAATGTGGTATTGTGTTGCATATTTAAGCTCCTTATTTGGTTTGAAAGCTTAATTGACAGAAGCGAATTAAAAAAAAAATTAAAAACTTTCTATCTATAATTGTTGGGTTATGTTATTTGGCAAGGTTGAAAAACAGTAAACATTCAATGTTATAGCAAATAACGAATGTTAAAAATATACTGCAATAGATCCGGTAACCTGACTAATTATTTATCCTTGCAAAACTGTGGAAAAGTTTTACTCATTACAATCTCTGCAAGTGGGAAATGTACACTCTTGCCCAACAGCTACCTTTATGCTACAACAATGTGTTAGTACATTTCAAACCACTGTATCAAGCATGGTCTATTAACACAAGGGTGGATTGAATCACATGGGTGCTTATTATTCAACATTCAAAGTAAACATCCACCACAGGAACCTGCCTTTTTCATGTACTTCTTTAAGTCCTGGTGTTTTTTGAATTCCTGGATCAGTTGTTTATTCTCAGGAAAGCTTCCACCATTTGCGTCATACTGCTGCCTGTTGTGATGTAATAAAGTAGTAAGCAGATCACGAGGCGTACATGCAAGGTACACAAAAGGGACATCGACTTAAAGAGAAACTGAGTTGGTTGGATTTGATTTCTACTTTTTTCCACTTCCTCATATTTTTTACTTTTGAAAACGTGTACACAAAATCCATCTGTGAACTAAACACTTAACGAATAAAAAATAAAGGTTTTCAATTACTAATTTGATTAATGAAAATGGTGCTGCAGCCTTACAATCATGTTCATTGGAATAGAGCCATTCAAATTTATTGAATATACCCAACTTAATGTTTTACAGACCATGTTATAATAATAAAAGAGTACAGTTAAAAGATGGGTCATCATCAATTTACTTTATGCTTAATTGAGAGTACTGTTAAATGTTAAAAATGATAAAAACCTTGACCCCAGTTTTTGTTTAACATAAAATTCAATTGGGTTCAGGCAACTTTCACTAAATGCATTGCCCCAGGGGCACAATTGACAATCAAGTAGCCGACAAGCAAGTAGACTTTGTTTTAAGTGCCTTATAGGTGATGGTCCAACAAAGTCAACACTACAGGTTATAAGTATCAGGATCTTGTAGTACAAGGTGAAAGCGACAAACCTTAGAATCTGCAGTGTAAGTTTCTGCCACTCCGGGTAGTTCTTGGCAACGTACACAACGCAATTCGTGGGTATTTCAATCCCTTTCTGTATACATAATGATTTTTTACATTTAATTTGATGTATTGCATGTTATTTGTTTAAATTATTTCACATACAATCTAATATTGTTCTTTCAAACATTAAAAAAAAGGAAGCTACGTATCATGTGTTGTATTATATTATGTGTTATAAAAAATTGTAAAATACAAAAAATTATGACCACTGTATGTTATACTGACTGACAGTTTCTTGCAAATGTTGCAACTTGCAATGCTTATTGAATCGCTATTCAAGCAAGGAAAAAATAATGGTTAAGTGCTTTACATGTATCCTGCTTCTACTAACAGTCAAATGATCAGGAAATGGTTTCTTGGCAATTGTCCTGAATTAAATGTTTACAGATAGAGTAAAAGAGTATGCATAAGTTTTTCATACTGACCGATTATTTTTTGCTTTTGTATACACATAAATCATGCAAACAAGTTGATTAGTTTTGGTTTCTTTAAAACATAAAGCAATGAATGTCAAATTTAGGAGATTTAGTTGGTATTGAGATTTTAGTGGATCACAATTTTAAAATAAAAGAGAAAACATTATCAAAATCTATGTATAAGCAGTAAGCACAGCTCTAACATAGACATTAGACAAGTTAGCAAAAGCAAGTGTTATTTACACATGTGTTGATGTAGCTATGTTTAAAAATAAAAACTCCACCTTAGATTTGGCTTGTAGCAGTCTGTTCTTCAGTCGAAGACGAAGGTCGTGAGCAGTGTCCATCAGGAATTCCGACGACTTGACCAGTGTATCATCTATATCGCCACCCACTGGCCATTTTGCGTACATGATCGACTTGGGCTGGAAATACAATTCCGTTGAATGTTCTTAATAAGCTGCTTGTCAGCTGTATTTAAGCTGTTGGATCAGTTTAAATACACAACACTTAATAAAAAACAATCCAACAAAAATATTTTTTACTTTAAAAGCTGTCAAAAAATCATTTTTAGTTTTTACACTAATCAGCTTTCTAGATATAAAAACATAAAACTGACCAACCACAAGTTATCTTTAGTAATTAGTCAACCAAAAAAAAGTAGTTGATCAAGAAACCTAACACTATTATTACTCTTTTATATTAGGACTTTTAAAATAAAGTATCATTTTAAAACATATAGGACATCTTAAAATTCCATGTTTTAATTTATACTTTAGAGTCAGACATTTAAATTTAAACAAAATCGACTAATTCCCGTGCACCATCCCACTTACCTTGCCCAGAAGTTGCCAAACATATTCACACACGTGAGGACATATTGGGGCCAGTAGTAGAGTCTGAACCTCAATGTATTTCATCACCAATTCACGATTCATGCCATCCATGCTCAGCTCACGATATTTATCACGTGCAAGCTGCGTGAGACATTGAATCATTTCGGGAATGTGATAACTTGTAGAACAAGGTAGCAAAACAACCAAAAAGTAGTCTGGTAATTGGAAGATGGTAGATTTTGGGTATAATACCAACCAGACCTAAAAAATAGTTTTTTTTTGCATGGTAAAAACCTGACAATGATATTTCTGCTTGCTCTGTATTCCGTAATTTTACTAATATGCCAATTATTTTAAATATTACTACAGTACACTTAAATTTAAAATTTTGTTTCATCTCAAATAAAAATCTCAGAAAATACTGAAAATACCTGAAACTCGAAGAAACCAGTTTTGAGTGCTTCTTTAAACATCATGTCATTGTAGTTGGCTTGTGTCGCTTGTATTGCGATGTTCATTTCACTTGTGAAAACCTTGTCGTTAAATGTAGTTGGTGGTCCTTCGCGGAGCGGAATCTAAAATCGATTGAATTCAGCGTATTGTCTCATGGGTGGTAATCTCCAAGGTTAACACCAAGAGTGAACCTTTCATTTAACTTTTGGGGGTGTGGACAAGAATACTGATATGACAGCTTAAATGTGAATTTTAAGTTTGGGAATAAAATTTCAACAAATATTTGGTATGGTGAGCAAAATCCTTTAAAGTTTCTTCTATGTTTGGTTGGTTAGTTAGCTCATATGGGAACATGTTGGACCATAAGCTGATAGTTTGTGGAATATTAATCTGATGTTGGCTAATCGACTTTCCCTGGACAATCATTCCGGTTTAATGGGATAAATAAAAACTATAGTAACATCTGCATTGTAGTAAAGTAGCCTGCGAAAAGTATATCAACTGTTATATATTCAGCAGTTTATTGCTTGGAGAAATAATGTAACACTACCAACTATTATCGGATATAAAGGGACAAGCCACGTGGGGCCCAAGATCATAGAGAACAACAACAAAGTCCAGCGATTAACCTAAAATCAGTCAACCGAGTAATGACGTCATAAATACGAATAAATACACACTATCAACCAATGAATTCACCCACCTTGTTATTAAGAATTTCTTTTACCCATTCTACCCAAGTGTATAGCCGTAATATTCCGGCGTCCGCCATTTTTTCCACAAAGTTTGCGTCTTCTACAGTGTCCCCTGCATCGGCGAGGGATAGTCGCATACCTGGAATGGACAATACAATACTAGTCTGGTGGAACTATATTTTACAAATGGAATTTTGAAATTTACTGTTTCCAGCTCTTGACTGTCAAAATCAGGTTGCAGCAATTGTATTTTTTTGCAGGAATTGTAATTAGAAGATATTTTACTCTTGTTTTTGTTAGAAAGTTCTTAGACTTTGATATACAATAGAATACTGGTAATAAATAATTAAAATGCCTGCTTTTTTCAACTATCTTTTTTTGGGTCATAAGTGTTCGCTTTTTACCTTTATGCAAGGTTTTTAATTACACATATCTCTTGACACTTGGCAGCACCATTTAACAGCTTAATGAGAGCTAACTTATTAAAATTTTAAATCTGGCTCTGTTTAAATTTAAAAAAATAATAATCAAGACAGAATCAACAAGAACTTTGGTTTTCCTGGTTTGGCACCACCTGTAATCCTAGAATAAACAACAACAAAACACATTTGGTTTTCTATAAAAGAAAAACTTTTGTAAACACTTCTTATTAACCATAAAAAATAAAGAAACACTTTAAAAGAAAAAATCAACAAAAATCGTTAAAATCGAGAAATTCAAAAAAACTTTCCATCCACTCACCATCTGCTGAGAACCTGTCGATAGCATCTGAGAGAGTGAGAAAGTTCCCCGTCGATTTCGACATCTGGAAAAGTCAATCATGTGGTTGACATTCGTTGAACCGTTAATGGCGCACAAGTGGCATTTCCAATCATAACAAACACAACACAATAGGCTAAGAGTGCTTCAGTCAAGAGTATAGTAACGGTTAAGGAGTCATTATAACTTTTAAGCCCATGTTTTAAGTAAACTTGAGTGATTTCAAAAACATGTGATTTAGAAAAAAATGAATTTTTAAGAAATTTTGATGAAACTGTTATGAATCAGCAACATATATTTTAAGGAACAAATATTTAATGGAACGATTTTTTATTTCAGTATAAAATAAAGGCCTGTTAAGAATGCTGACTAAGCATGGTTTTGTCCTGGGACAAAACTGACTGGATGCTGTGATATTAATCATTTCAGCCAGTTTGTATAATAATAAATCACGTATAAAACAAAAAGATAGATTGCCTAAATTCAGGGCTCAGAATAAATTTAACAATTTTTGGCTAGAAAAAGGATTAGGGCTTAAATTTTATTTTAATTTTGTATTCAGGACTAGGAAATAGGGCAGTGCTTAAAATAAATTTGAGCAGTGGATCAATAAAAGGCACATGACCAAATAAACAAGAATCCAATTAGTTGCCGTAGCACTGGTATATAATGCTATGTTTATACATATCTATATTGCAGTATCTAGTGTGTATTAATGTTTATAGGGCAGTTATAGTTAAATCTCATTTACTTATCTCAGAATCTCATTTACAAATTTTGAATAAAAATACTCCAAATTGAAATTTACAAATCCGAATCAATAACTGATAATATATATTTCACTCCTATTGTATACACTATACGCCATTGCAGGAGTGGGGGAAGGACAGCTTAGACATCGGTGACACACAAAAACTTATCAGATAGGAATCGGTGGGGTTTGTGTAAACGAGAAATAAAACATATGCAATCACGCAAATTCAACATGGCCACACTGGAAATAAACTGGTACTGCCAATGAAAAACTATGCAATCAATGTTATTTTAAGGGGACTCAAAACCAACCTTTTCAGAGTTAAGCAACAAATGTCCATTTGCACGAACTGCTCTTGGCCATTTCTCCTTATCCGGCCACACAGCGCAGTGGTTGTATAGGAAGTACGTGAGATGATTTGGAACAAGGTCTTTACCTGGAATTAAATAGTTTGCAACATTAGTATAATTAGGTGAAGGATTGATCTATATTAGTGGATCTGCTAGAAAGCACAGTCATCATGACTTGTCATAATGACGCATGCTTGAAGGTGAGGTTAATGCAAAAAATTAAATGTGGTCATAAACCTAAAGATATTTTTAAGTGGTTCTTAATGTTTGTTTTGGGGACCAACAGTAAGGCATTTTAAACCGACAAATAAACTGGCCATCAGAATTATATAGCAGTTCAAAATAACTAGGTACTACACCAGCACATCCCAATTTATTATAATAATTATTGTATAATATTAGTTAAAATTAATACGTAATTGTCTTAAAATACATTTTATACATAACAACTAACAACCAACACTAAACTGCTTTTGCAAGACCTATATAATTATTACCAATAAATTGCTCAAGTTTGAAAAAACATCTTAAAGTTTGTTACACAAACGTATAGAAAACATACAAGATAACAATTGTAAATACAAGAGGATCACCTGAAACGCGGAGATCTAACGGATACCAATACTTGAACTCATTGCGAAGTTTATCCAACGTTTCTTTAGCAATGTCGGTGGATGGGTAGGGGGTATCTAGGAAGATGTAGTCCCATACTTCACGGGTCATTTGCTCTGCTCTGTGGGGGTGGGTGGGGTAACATGGTTTTCAGAAATGTAACCAGTGGATTATAAAAAGAACCCCGTCCGAGTACTTCCTAGGTTTAAAAAAAAGACACAGGAGAAAGGCCCAATCACTAGTAAATGCTTAAAACAGGACAATCATTCAATAATAAGTGCTTTCAGCTATCCGGCAGTTTAAAATTGAATTTATGTTCTACCTCTTTGCAACATTTATTTGTATTTACATATTAATCAGTAAGCAAACTGGACTGCCAAAATTTCTAATTAAAAGATTCTTAATTCAATATAACATAGCTAGCAAAAAAACTTGTTGGTTAGAAATCGAAAATTTACAATTCTCCGCCGGCTGCACAATTACTATGGGTGAAGTTTGCACACGAACTCTTTGTAAAATGCTCACCTGATTCCCAGTTTGTTCCCAGCACTCCCATCGAACACCCCCTCCTGCAGCAGATGTGTCACGGTGTAGTATGCCATGTAGATGCTGGAGTCCGAGAGCGATTCGATCAGCCATTGTTGGTCCCAAGGAAGACGAGTGCCTAACAACGAATGAAAAACACTTTGTAGAAAAATGTAGAGCAAAGAAGTGGTTGAAATGACTAGACACCTGTTTATAAGGCTAAAAGCCTGGAAGGCTATTTAGTCCATTGTTAGTCCATTGAGAAAATACCTAATGATGAGTTTAAAAGCAAGGTTGGATGATGTTGAATAAATAGGGAGTAAAAAACAAGGGCGGAATTAAAATTTTGTTGTTTCTACTTTTTGATTACATAAGTCAGGCCACGCAGCTCAATAAGTTAAAATGTAAATGGTCTGTAGGCAGTGAAAAGGATGTGCAAACAAAACCACCCAATAGTTATTTGTATTTGGTTGTGTGCCTTTCAGTAAGGTATGGTTGTACCCTTGAGGCACTTATCGGACATCGCCTGAATCCATTTATTTATAGGTCGTACTATAACTGAAAAAGTATCTCAATCATGTACAACACACAGAAATTTATATAAAAAACTGACTGTAAAAAAAATCTGATGATTACCCATATGATAATGTCTTACATTGTACTGCTAATGGAGATGAAACATGAAAATCCTATTCCGTGTTTACAAGAAAACACTAAAGTCATAGCTGGTTTGGGGTAAAGATAAAACTGCAACATTAAGGTTTGCATAAAAAACAACCGAATAAGATAGAGGAAACACAAGATATTTTACCAACTAACCAAGGCCGTAGGTCCGAGAGCAAGCGTGTTCTTTCAACCAATCAAGTGTGGCTTCGAAATTCCGACGAGTTTCGTCGCAATATGTGTTGAGTTGGTCGAGTGCTTGTTTCGCTTTCCCTTTCCACTCCTCCTCTCCGTAGTCGAGGTACCTGTCAGGAGGATTTTGTGTTCAAACATTCTTACGGAACACCAACAAAAGTTTACGAATCATCACGAGAAGAGATTTACTAAAAAATACAAACTAGATTATTAAATCAATTTCAGCAGTTGGAATGTATAATTCAGAAGACACACTCGTATGGACAACAGAAATAGTATGTTGTGGAATAAACAACACCACGCACCATTGATCACACAAAGCCACCACACATTCGTCTCCGGATCTCGACATGACTTTGCGCTCGGGCTCCATGTAGATGACGGCTCCCCCGTCCGCCACCATCTGCTGCTGGATGGTTTTCTTCACGTCCTGAACGCGCTGGCCCTCGAACCCTTTCACCTGTTGGGCCAAGTTTGGGTTAGTGCTTTGTCTTACACCCGTATGGTTGCTGGATTGAGACTGATTGCTATCTGGCCGGTATTCCTAGGCGATACATTTGTGGACGTTTTAGTAATATGCAACATAGTAGCTTATTCGAAACTAAGCTTGAGTTATCAGTCAGTGACGATGAATAAATCCTTCATCCCAATTAGAATAGAAATATTAAGTCTTATAGAGGAAGATGTGTTAGACTAAGAGTATTAGTTAATGCTTCTAATCTTTAAGTAAGAGTTATGCTTGGAATTGGAATTTAACGAAATAAGTTATGTTATTTCATACCATAGTTAATGAAATTAAAATTAAATAATCTTCCTTCAGAAACATTTTAGTATGAAGAGAAGATTTTGGTTTACAGTTTGTTGCTACCATTAACCCGGTGGGTCCAAGCGTACCACTCTGCTCGCCATTTAAAACTAAAAGAAATCAAGTTTTTAGATTTTATAGCAAAATAGAAACTCTGAGAAGATTTGATACAAAATGTCATAACACAAGAAATCCCACCAGCAATGTTCCTTCATAGAATCCCTTCAAATAAACCATTTCCTTAGCTTCCGCCAGCTTGTCCTTGTCATTTTGACTTTGGATTTTAAGTTTCTCAACAGCAAATACCGCTGCCAGGGAACCAAGCTCTGGTATTTCAATGATCGGTACCTGGAAGTTATGGTTTTTAGGCTATCAGTAAAGCTGAAATATCAACTTACAGTGCCCATATAATCAAGTGCACATGATTCGAAAGAAAATTAATATTAAAAGACTAATTTATAGGAAAATTAAACTAATTACTTGTCTTTACTGATAAAAAAGCACTCTTATTTCTACATTGAAGAGTAGACCTTTTTGATACAATTGGATTGTCAGTGTAGGACATACTGTTGGTTTGTCAATTTGGGATTCTAAGTATTCATTGGAAATCAAAGTGTACAATCACACTTTAATACTGAATTATTGGTGCCATTCATACTTACGTTTTCCTGCAATTTGATAGGAACTTTTAATCTCTGAATCAAGAAAATATTAATTGACAAGCCGCATGCACAATATTTTAATGTAGAGGCAATGAAAAGTGATACAACAAGCGCAGGACAGAAACTTATTTTGGCTCACTGGTTCAAATGGAAGGACCATCTCATCCTTGATTCTATACTTGCTCCTGAAGGGAGGTTTCCGCTTCAAATCGCAGAGAGCTGCATAATCATCGGGAGAATCGGAGGGAACGCTCGTCACCACTCCCGTTCCCTTGTCCTCTTTGATGGTTAGCATAGGGAGGGTGTAGATTACCTGGGAATAGCTTGTTAAGAACCAATAAATAATGACAAGATGGGCACGTTTTACAATTTGCAATTCTGTTTTTATATTTTAAAGGCCAGACATTGACCGCGTCCATGTTAGCAGGTATGTTGGTAAATGAAAGATGTAATAATATCAGGGCTGTGAATCATATAAGAGCTAGTGTTGCACATAAGCGTACGAGTATAAAAAAGCTTTTTGATATTTAAGAACATATTCATTTAAAAAGTGCATACAAGCCTTTTACCTTGTATTCAGTCAATGGTGCGCTGAGCGGGCATCCCATAATATCTTGCCCCGTGAATTGCGCAACAATATCTACTTTTCCCTGGTCCGCAGTCATCTCCTGGTAGGACATGTTTCGAGCAGCACGTCGCGTGCTCACAAACACCTCTCCATTTTGCATCTAAAGATGATTTGCAAAATTTAAATAACAACTATAATGCCGATATTATCGAATGAACAAGCATTTTGCACACATTTCAATTACTGAAGTATTACCATATTCTAGAGAAAAATAATTACCGCCCTACAAATATGTGAGAAGAGCATTTCTTAGCAAAAACGTTTAAGTTGCTGCTACTAAACACCTAAAATTCCTGTGTCTGGCAATACAAATCACATATATTTGTGAAGCTGTAATCGTTCTACATAAAATAATATAACACACATAATACTCTCTTTATCTGTAAACTACTCATAAAGCAAGGAAAATTACATTAACAGCTTTAGAAATAAATTTGTATTGTATTGGTTACATTTCGAACTGAAAGAATTGTGCTGATTAGTGCATTTTGCAGAGTTATGAAAAAACTGTACTTTTTTCTTTTAAATCATTAACAAACTACTAACATATAATGTTTCTTGTTTGCACATAAACAACCCATAATGGCATCATATGGTAAAAATACATGCAATAACCTTACCTTGTACGCAACATATGGAATATCGGGATGAATCCAACAATTAGTTTGTCCAAACATGGTCTCTGGTCTCAGTGTAGCTGCCACAAGGTAGATATCCTGACCAGCCAAAAAACTGTAAACCAAGTTAAAAGAGTTTTAAGCATTTTTGTGGATGAATGGTTAGTACCACCGATTCATAGTTGATCTAATGGATATTCTTAAAAAAAAACAGTCTTAGTGACAAGACAGACAAAAGCAGCGGATTATGATAGAACAAGCATTTTTTTGCTGATTATGATAGAACATCAACTTATAATAAAAGAAATTCAACTGAAAGTATTAATTTGAATAAAAAATCCTTGTACCTGTTGCATTATTTTTTTTAAATGATAGCTGCATGGTGCAGGAGAGACAATAGTATAAATGCAAAACTTAGATTCCTATAATAAATACTATTTAAAGCGGTGTTAAAAATTACACATTAAATGCATCTGGCAAACCAAGTACAGACAGAGCCATATAATCATTAAGTGGTGCTTTTGCAAAAAAATAAATGGCAGTACATAAAAAAAACAATTTTTTTTTAATTTAAAACATTTGTACCACTGTGCACCTTAATTTGCTCGGATAAGGTTCCAGCAGTTTCATCTTGACCAGTGTATATTCCTGACCTCCTACACCCTCACCAGACTGTCGGTCGTGGTCCATGCATGGCTGGTTGTCCTGTAGACGAAAGATTTCTATGTGAAACTGATAGAAGATTCCGGTTTGCACCATAAAATAAAATTTTAAAAACAAAAAAAGTTTTGGTATACAAAATTGCACTGTAGATGTCAACAAAAACATAGTCGAAACGTAAAATTGTATGTTTAATCAAAAGGGTATAGTTTGTTTAGATATCTGCACAATTTACTGCTTTTATTTTAAATATAAACATAAAATCAATACATTTAAAAATATTGCCTAAAATGGCAACAGATATGCCGACCAATTATCCGCAAAATTTACATTTCCTAATTGTATCATTAGGATGTTTTTATTGAAAATTCTTACTCTATGTTCTTACTGTATTTAAGTTTTATTTATGTTTGGTAGCTACATATATTTGATCGTATTTTTAAATACATTAAAAAGCATCTACCCATAAATAGAGAAAGAGGTTTCACATTGTTTCATGTTTTAATGTAGTCATGTCCTGTCCTTGACAAACTTTATACTTTTAGTTTATTTAAATTTGTACCTGATAAGAGATATTTACAGAAAAGTGTGAGAAGGGGTAGTGAAACGAATTCATTACCGGTACGGTTACTTAAAGCAGTAACTTTTAAAATTAATTAAAAAGCACACAAATCCTGACTCCGACTTACATTTACATGGACAATATAAATACCTGCTTTCCCCTTTAAATACACACAGCTTTAAGAGAGATTGACTGATTCTAATGAATGAACCATTTAAAAAACCAACATTCATGCAATTAAAAGCATGCATTATTCAACTAAAACATATTTTGAGTATTCAGACCACATCGTGTACCTTTGGAGAAAATATGGTGTATCTTTTTCCATACTTTACTTTGCCTTTGTCTTTAAGCGTTAGAAATTGCCACCTGACGAAGGAATCATAATATGGGTTGGCATCTGTGGTGTAGAAAGTCCGCCTCCAATCAGTCTGTAACATGGAAGGGGCACTACTTATTTATCAGTACTTTTTTACAGAAAAACAGCGTATAACATAGTGATTTTATATCATGATATAAATTAGAAAGTGGAAACATAGTTTTACCAGAAAGACAAGATTTTTTTATATCAATAATGAAATAGAAAGATGATCTGTGTAAAACTCTAGGGTTCAACAAACTGTGCATTATCCTACCAGTTACAGTAATTTGTTTATGTCGAAACCAAACCCTATACATTAAACTCACCTTAAGACCCATTCTTTTTAAATCCTTTTTCGCCCACGATGGAAAGTACTTCAGCCAGTGCTCTGCGTCTGCGAATTGTTTGATCTCATCATCGTGGAGACCGAGGGATTCCATGATCTGCCACTGGTACTTGGCACCACCACTTTTTGCCGCCACCTTGCTCTTTTTACTCTTTGATTTGTCCAGGATGACTAATAATTAATAAGAAGAAATTTATTGAACATTGTTTTTAAAACATGCATTGTCAATACTGTAAATATTTATATGTTTGACTATTAAAATTAGTTTTAAAGGGAACATCTAGACTCAACATTAATGAGAAAAATTGTATGTACTTTTTAAAGTGCTGGTTTGGTAGGTACAGTTTTAAATAAAGCTATTCTTATGCAAAGAAAATCAACCCAGTATGTCATGCATTTGTGGATTAAGAGTGTATAAAAATTGTTTGGCCCTAGCCATCCTGGTAAAAAAAATGAGACAGTCTTTCTCAGGACATGGCTTTCGCTCAAGATAGAAGGAATGTTTAATAAACAATATAATATATATCAGCATTTATTTAATACAAACCAGAATTTTTATGGAATTTGTTTTAACGAATGATAAGAATTTAGTTACATTAAGCCAGAAATACAGTGCAGCATTGCATAGTGCTAAAGTTTTTGGATTAAGCATATTGTTATTATTAGAGCAAAATAAGCATATGTTAGAACATCATATTTATCCCCATTGTGGAAAAATAAAAACGGGTTGCAGAGGTTGTTAAAGTGAGTTGCATTACAATATTTAATTAAATGTGCTTCCTCTATTACCTCTATTACCCTATTAATTTAATGTTAATATTAAAAACAATGTTGAACTTTTTGTCATCTTACTTGGGTCTTTGGTCACTTTTTCCACCACGACTTCTTCATTGTCTGGAAATTTTGGGGGGAATCCGAAATCTTCCATCTCTCTTTTCAGTTTATCAGCACAAGCCTGGAACCAAGTAAAGCCAGGGCATGTTAATAACCAACAATAAAAAACAATGCTTTAACTGTTGAGCTTAAAAAGAAATTAACAAATTAAAACAGATCATCTGCATCATAACGAGAAAAACACAATGATCATTATTTTTTAAATTTAAACATGACACTGAATGAAAAACACACCACTCAGTTTGACTAGTTTACCTTGATGGGCATTCCAGTGCAATGAAGACCGAATGGGAAGAGACATTTTTTGCCCATAAGTCGCTGGAAACCAACCGCAAATTCACATTTGGAAAGTGAGTAAGTGTGGCCAAGATGGAGTCGCCCATTCATGTACGGGTATGGGAAAGTGACAAAATATTTGTCCTGCCTAAAAAAATTAAATGTTTACTTTATTTCTAAAGTTATATCCTAAAGCTTTTGGTTAAAAAATAGAGATAAAATAACAACAACCAGAGTTACATCATTTGCAGGGTTACCAAGTGCAAAGGTATGGAAAAATTTATTTTAATGAATTGTTAAACAGTTATGTCTGTACTTGCTTATGTACTAGTCAAGAGGAATTTCTGTCATATACCTAAGACACTGTACTACATAATCAACATACAGCCTGCAATTCGAAGGTCAGGATTATGTTATGATGCATTACCAGTCTGTTATCAGTGTTTAGTCCTACTTTTCACAAGAACTCATGTTGAAAAATACCTGCATTTTGGGTCTGAAATTAGCCGCGATTTCTCATCCAAACTAAACTTACTCCCATCCTGGTGTTCCATACTGAGGTGCATCCTCTTCAAAGATTTTTTCATCTTCCCATTTCTTTTGAACAAGTTGTTCGATCGCTTGCAAAGCAGAAAGCTTGTAAGTTCCCTTTCTTGCGATGGAAACCTCCTGTTTAATACACATTGGAAGTTAGGTTACTTTTGTGGATAGGTGATGCCAGTACCATACCTAATTACTGGTACCTCTAATTATTACAGAATCGCTTCGAATAGTTGGATTGCTTAGAATTACGGTTACGGTTCCAAGCGATCCTGTAGTAATTAAAGGCATCTCATAATTAAATTTTAAAGAAGTAGACTTGACCTAAAACTACCAGGTTAGTGCGTTAAAAAGGGTACATACCGACATTTTGAATGCCACTTTTAAAACAATAACAACCGTAACCAGTCCACTTTACTGTCTGGCTACCAATTTCTGCAGAAACAGTTGGTTTCAATTTTTGGAGACAAATGATAATCACAAATAATACCGTTACTTACGATATTTTATATTAAATTATTGCTATGTAACGTATCGTAGAAAATGGACGAGAAGTAATCTAAATAACAATTGTTGAAATCTCTTACATTTGGTTACATCACACGTGTGCAACAAACCTTTTTCTACAACTCTCACTCCATACAGTAGTTGAAGATACTATTGGAGTTTCAGCAACCGTTATTCCGCAGCAGAGTGGCGCAGCGGAAGCGTGCTGGGCCCATAACCCAGAGGTCGATGGATCGAAACCATCCTCTGCTACCTTAGCTGTGATCGTATAGTGGTTAGTACTTCACGTTGTGGCCGTGACAACCCAGGTTCGAATCCTGGTCACAGCAGCTTTTTGATTTTAAGTAATCACAATTCTTTTATTGTAAACGTACACATTAAGTACTTTTCTGAAGTTTTATCTAATGACCACCACAATCCTTCACATTGCCGGTACTATTCCTTTTACTTTAGAATATTATTGATTAATATAAGAAAAACATAATATAATTCTTTATTACCGTGTAAGTACAGCGACAGTTGTTATAGAATATTATTGATTAATATAAGAAAAACATAATACAATTCTTTATTACCGTGTAATTACAGCGACAGTTGGTATAATACAGCCACGGATTATCTTTGCTTTTAAGTAAGCCGAGGTTACTGGATCTAGTAGGCCATATATCAGTATTTGATGCAACTTCTGTTTTGAATAGATCCATTTAAAACCACTGGTTCGAGGCAACGACCGTTAATCGCAAAGGTCGAACTAAAGTATTTGTGGTTTTGCCATTATCCCTATAGCTGAAAGAAACCCACTGTATACCGCATTTTAACGAAAAATCGTATTACATTTTTCTAACAACTTAATCTAGAAAACAGATTTAGGCGGGAAATTATAAACGCGGTCGAATTTTTCCTTGCTTTACTAATTTAAGTTAGGCCGAGTTACCAACCTGCTTCATTTATTATACAACCTACTCTACTCAAAGTCTGCTGTTTGTGGGCATATTGGTCTTCAATTAAAACCTGGTTCAACAGTCTCATTCATGCGACAGAAAATAAGTTTTTCGTTTTAATGTAAAAAATTATACTGTAAACTTGATGCCAAGTGGAACGGTGATGCTTATACAAATAACTGAACTGCTCAGTACTGAGTGGGCAGTAGAAACTGCAGCTAAAGCTTGGGTGGGTGATTCACTCGTGTTACAAATACATTACGTGCTTTAAAAGCACAAATTCATGTTATCCTTGTTCGTCCACATTAGTGATTTGACCGCCTAGCCGCCACATTTCCACTCGATTGCTGTCCCACAAACTGAAATGCCTCGACCGGGCACATATCAGCATTCAGCTCCGCCATAGAACACTCTGCTCTATATCTCTCTTCCAATTCAAGATGATCCTTTAGCAAATCATGTACCGGTACCATGAAAAGCATCTTGCTATACCCTAGCACGTTTTTGCTGGACCTTCGCAGCAGCTTTCTTTTTCGTCATTTGCAGTCGTTTTGCGGCGGTTTCAGCTGGCTGGCTGGAAGGAGATTTCACAGAGTTACCAGTGCCTTGTAATGGAGATGAAGCGGAGGCTTTAGGAAAAGCACCTTTACTTGAAGGCAATGAACTTGACTTAACGGGTTTAAAGGCGCTGTGTGAATTATTGGAGCCACTAAGCCAAGGCACTGAGGATAAAGAAATACCAGATTTTGCGTTGGCGACCGCATTAGAAGTCGGTTTTGAGTTGATTGCAGCAGTTTTTGAATGAGAATTATTGGTGCTTGGTGAGGCAGCTCCTAGAGCTTCAGCCCACGCATCATTTTCTAATAATTTTGAAGATGTATGTTTGGAGTTCTTCACTTTAACTTTTTCTTTAGTTTTTAGATTACTAGATTCAGTTCGTGCTTCTGTGTGCTTTGAGGTTTCCTTTTTGTTCATTAGAGAAACCGGTTTTCTGCTAAGAGCGGCCCATCCTAACATGGAAGCTCCACCCGCAGCTGATGTAACAGTTGGCTGTAAGTGAGAAGTAATTTAATTAGGAGAGTTTAAATGCCCTAGCTAACAGAACATTATAATGAAAAATGATCACCTACCTCTCATTTCTGATCTT
This sequence comes from Ciona savignyi, assembly GCA_000149265.1. Lineage (NCBI taxonomy): Eukaryota > Metazoa > Chordata > Ascidiacea > Phlebobranchia > Cionidae > Ciona > Ciona savignyi. The sequence goes on from CH003386.1 coordinate 684,585, forward strand.
TTAAAAGGATGTCTACAGTTAATTTTGAATTTTTGTTTCTCCGTTTCCAGTTATTATCTCGAAACAAGTCCATAGGATTGACTGCAAATAAAAACAAGAATAACAAATTAGATGAACGCAATTTGCTACAACTTTCTAAAAACGAATACAGTCCTTTATTTATACAATAACTTTAATCTAACCTATGTGACAGTGGTAAAGGGAATGTTTAATCAAAGTTTCTCTAGAACTCGTAGACATTAATTTCTCTAATATATAACCTTACCAGACAAGTACAGATTTACAATCAATAATTACAGAAAATCATAAAGGCAAAAAAAGGTCAACCAGAAAATGTGATGCATGGTTAAACACACAGAAATAATATATAATAAACTATGTGACTAGTAGGTTACCATAAACCGAAGGTAAAAACCTAAAGAGCAATCAGCACAGAAGTGGTGGCAGTAAATGGTTGCAGTATTTGTGCACTACAGCAATAATAAACAATTATTAGGCTAATAATTTAAACCCACCTAGGTTTACGGTGGGAGTTTTCACGGTGTTGTTTTTCGCTTGTTTTCTCATGCTTCTTTTACAGCGAGCACAATACCATATGCAGCGTGGATCGTTGACCTCTTGGTCGCTTATAGGAGGCTGATGGCAATCCTGTCATATTTCAAAATTGAAAACAGTTGACCAAGCATTACATGAACTAATAAAAACTAATTTGTTTTCAATCAACAATTTTATATGTATTTCAATTATGACAAAACACTACTAGTCGCGATATAGTCGCGATATATAAATATTTAGTAAGGGAAAAATTTAAAAGATGACTTGAACGGTGGGGTTAAAATATAAAAAGAAAACCAGGAAATGATGTAATATAAAACATAGTAACAGAACGGACAGATTACTTACTTGGTGATAGAGATTGTGGCATTCCTGACATTCAACCAACTGATTTCCCGAACCGACGGTCATTTCCCTGGTTATAAAAGTAAATAATTAATCGATGGCTTCAGTTAGCAATGGGCGAACAAAGGAAAGTGTGGGAGTGTCATAGTTTCATTCCAAAGCAATTTTCTTTCTTTGGTTTCGAAAATTGATAGAAAAATTAAAAAATTGAAACTTATTACCATTACTTTAGATAAATGTCAGTGGTCTGTCAGTTACCACAAGGTAAGTGGTAATATTGTCTGGAACCCGATATTAGTCTACTTCATGACTAAATTCCATTAAACAAATAAAAAGTTTTTTTGAGATATTCAACCAGAGCGGTTTACAATTTATTCTGGTGCATTACGTAAGACATTGATAAAAGTAAAATCTGATTGCCTCTTTGTCCAGACTGGGTATTCCCCAACTTTTAAGTTTGACTCCTTTTAATTTTTTGAAATTATGTTAGACTGTTCTTCATGTTTAAAATCTATAAAAGTCTAAAAAGGTACAATAGATATAGTAGTTTATGTGAAATTGATGATTTGTTTGCGACCTCTTAAAATTCATTGCGTGATCCCCAGTTTGGAAGCCCTGGTCTACACATCAAATAATGACAGGTTTAATGTAATATCCAGTAATAGTTATAAGCAACAAATGGGGAGCAGAAGTAATACAATGATAACCAAGAATAAAGACGGTAAGATGAATTTTCCGATGAGCAAGATTATAACTGGGAAATCCATCATGTCTCTTATGTTCTACTTTAATATAAAAAGCTAAACCACCTGCATTCAGCACATGCAAGGCCTTCCATTTCCAGTTCGAAATCGTCAGCCGAGGTCATTGGGGAAGATTTGCCCAAATTACTGTTTTGTGCGAGCATCTCATTAGCAGGGGAGTTGTGTTTGGATGTGGAAAGACTGTTTGAAGAGGAGGAAGTCCCGGATGGAGACGGCGTGTCCAAGTGCGACTTTTTGGAAATTTCACTGTTCATATCTTCCAGGTCTTTTTGAAGCTAAAATATACAATTACTGGTTATAAATGCGAAAAAAGAACATTTACATGACAAGAACTGCACTGAAAGGTGGCCCAAAGTTTTGTACATATCGGAAAATGTGTTTAACTGGGTAATGTATTACCAATAAAAAGTAAGCCTTTATTTAACCTACTGATGAAGGTTAATGTGTATTTATATATTGCCTGATGGTTACTTCTATACCATGTTTTGTAAACAATCCGGTACAAACTATTTGCCTTAGTATATGGGGTGTTAAATCATCTGGTTTGGCTAAATTCTTGTTAAATGCATCTAGAATATATCTTTGTGATGATTCATACATATGAACATACATAAGCTCCTAATAAAAAGGGAATGGCCATACATCTTTTAGCCCTTTGGGTGCTTTTAATGCTCTTGGTTAGTATCATCGAGTATTAAACATCTAGTAGCCTATACTATAATACCGGTATTAAAATGTATTTGTTATAAATGGAAAAACACAGTGGAGTGTAAACAATGATCAGATTACCTCACGAATCTGCAAGGAGGCATTATCTGCTGATTGCCCTATTACCTTGCATCTATCATTTTGTTTGGGTGTTGCAGCCTATTATAGCTGGAGACGTTACTTAAGTTTTAGCAGAACCCAACATTAAATTAGGTACAGACAATCTCCGCTAAGTGAGTTACCCAAATACAGAACCGTTTAGTCGGGAGTCTAGTTTCGATCACACAACCTTTCAGTTGCCTGCAGACTGCTAACACTTTTATCCATTTCGCTATCCAGCCGAGAACTCAATAACACAACAAGTTATTTCAGTATGTTGTTATCTATATATAGTCATTTAAATCTAAAGTACTGTATTTAAAGTATCAATAACAAATAAGTTTCTTTTCCAGAAACAAGGTGCCAAGGGTTAGGATTGAAAAAACCCCACTTGGTAAGACTGCTCAAGTCATATATGGTCAATTTAAGTAAAAAATTCTTTAAATCGACTTTTCAAAGAAAAAAAATACCGAAGTTACGTTTTTAAATGTATCGCACAAAAGTCACAATATTACGTCTGCATTGGAAAATTATACAGTGTACCAGTCATCAAAATGTAAAACTTTAAACAATCATAAATAAGTTTACCTTTTCAAATTGACGCTTTTGTGCTACATCTTTTTCTTTCTTTCGATATTCATTGGTCATGTTGTTGGATTTAGAAGTTATTTTATCAATTGAATTTGGTGACTCTTTACTGTCATGTCTGTATTTGATGATTTAAATAATAATCGAGTATAAGATAGGAAAATTAAACACAAAACATTAGACTACAACAAATGGATTTTTTTATCGGTTGGATGTCACCTATAATATATGTATACACATCAGTGCCTTTGTACACAATACATATTTCCTGGAAAAGTAGGCATCGGAAAAACACTTGCCTATTTAAACGGATATGAATACATAAATGCAAAAAATAAGAAAACTGTTTATTAACTATGATTTTCTTTCTACATGTCATAGCAGGTAAGTTTTAAAATGTTAGATTTTGTGTACTACTAACTTTTTATGGCAAACTTAGTCAGTTGTGTCCGTCATATAAGCTTTGGTACATACAGATTGGAACTTGGTCACTTCTCTTTTGTAATATGCTGATCTAGTATATAGCAGTAGAGATTAACTTGAAACCTACCGGTTGGAATTTTCGATCACATCGTCAAGCATTTCTTTTAGCTTCGCTGTTGAGTCAAAACTCTTCGCCCAAAAATATCCGAGAGCTTTTAGCAGGATTGGGTCCAAGTCCACATTGCTTGAATTCATATCTTTTCGAACTTCACTTTTGTTTCATGAAATGTCACTTCAAAGGAAGGTTCTACACTCCTTTATTATTGTTTAACACTGCTGATTTATTCACTTTGTTATGACATGTCACCTAATTTCATTTCTCTGTTCTAAAAAATAATGTCAATTTGACTTTATCTATGTTAGATATAGTAAAGGCTTTATCTATAGTAAAACAAGAAGCTGTTAGTCCCACAGTATTAAATTCCGATCTGTCAACAAGTCGTACATTAAGTTATAAGTAAACAAAGCCCTTACGATAACTACACGGTTTCAATGAAAACAGCAAATATTACTTTTAAAATAAAAAGATGTAAAATTTAAGGCTGTACCGTACTAATATATATCTCTTTGTCTAATATTGGAATTGTAACGTACATAAACCTTTATTCTGTTTAAAAGTTGAGTGGCGCTAAGCCGCTGACACTTTACTTTTGAACCAAGTGCTTCGTCTGTAAATTAGGCGCTGTTGCTATTTTATAGTTAGAGAGGTTCCGAGGCAACTACTGACATAAAAAAGAACAAAACGAGAGAGGACAAATGTTTTATTGCTGCGTGTTAGGGGAAGTCCCTAAAAAGGTAGAAATGTTAAGAAAAAGGGAAAATTAGAGAGAACCGCCCTTTGCTTTTAATAAGAAAAAAGAAGGCGGGTGACTATGGACCTCTCTCGAATCAAAATTCTTCCTGCTTTGTTAATGGTTCCTATTGTGTTTTTGTCGGTTCTAGTTTGTCCTATTTAACAAAATTTAGCATGGGGTCAGTTATATTAAAGCTTGTTAAAAATTTACAAATATGTTTTAACACATAACACTCGTACATTGTGCTAGAAATTTCTAATGTAAAATATGCACGGTAACACTGCAAAATGTAACACTTGTGGGCGTCTTGATAATTTATTTATTGTTACCTATTCTGGTTACAATGTAAAAAAGACAATTTTTTGTATTTAAAAACGCTTGTCTTTTTATCATTTATCAAGACAAAGTACTATTAAAATTACTATCAATTTTAAGCGCGCTAAATGACCTAAGTAATAAAAAAAATCAAATTCTTTATATTGGCGAATAATGCAACACGTTTAAAAATATTATGTAATATCAATAATACCATTAAATTTGACTTTCTTAGTTATCGCACTAAAATAGTTTACAAATAGCCTTAACCTGAAATTTTAAAAACGTAACCGAAACGCAAAACAGTACTTCGTATAGAAAGTTATATCCTTTTGTTGTCCTAGCCAACTGAGAGATAACTATTCTGTTTCGCACGTCACGAGTCTCAGCAGAGTGGCGCAGCGGAAGCGTGCTGGTCCCATAACCCAGAGGTCGATGGATCGAAACCATCCTCTGCTACCTTAGCTGTGATCGTATAGTGGTTAGTACTTCACGTTGTGGCCGTGACAACCCAGGTTCGAATCCTGGTCACAGCAGCTTTTTTTTATTTTAATATCAATTTATTAGAAATAAATTAGAAATATTAATTTACCAAAGTAAAAAGGACCATTCATATTCGACATGTTTATACAACTTTTCAGTCAATTATTTAAACTGGGGTATATAAGAGTATGAAATATCTCCTTCCAACTTCCAAGACATTTTTGAGGGTGTAATATTTTTATTAAATAAAACACAACCTACAGAAAAGTGGTAAGCTTTCTAACCTTTATTAAAACAGTGCATTTAACTTTTTGTTTTAGATTATATAGCAAAAAATTCTATCAATGTAAAATTACATAATTACTAAAAATATATTCTAGTAAAACCAAGTACATTTATTTAATCCACACTGGATAACACTGTCGAGACAAACTTTCAAGAGTAGTTTCCTACCATATAAACCAATGCCAGGTCAATATTCACCCTAGTTACTTATTTCACATTTGTGTCCTTATGCAAGGAATATAATAGTTGTGAATCCAGTGGATTTAAAGCAATCAATCAATTATATAAGACACTGCAATAGCTCCGATTACCGGTGTTATATCAACTTCCGGTATTCACTTAATAGGATAAAAATGAATATCAGATCTATTACGCAAAAAACTGCGCATTAACTGTTAATTGAACTGTAACCATATTTTTTTATGTAATGCACGACAGGATATAAACAAAACAAAATTACTATTACATACAACAATTGTAAAGTTTATTTGCAAATAAAAGAAACATGTGAAACATTCTAGAACCTACTATCAGAAATTAGAAAACAAAAAAATGTTTAACATTTTTTATCCGAAACGATTTCAATTGCAGATGGCTCTATTATTTCGCTGCTTTCAGATAAGCTTTCTATTCGTACTTTTTTACGGTTACTATTCTTAGCCAACTTTTTTACTTTGCGTTTTTCGATCACATTAAGAAGAGTATCGATTTTGTTCTCCCAGCGTGTAAGCCCCCCAATCACCTCAAAGCGCAAACTGCTGATGTCATGCTTTATTTCTTGCAGTTCCACTGGAGAGAAATAAAAAAACGATTCATTGCTATGTTAGGACCAATTTAGAACACAGAAATTATCAGGTTTAAAAGGAGGTGACTTTTCTGAATAAATGGTACCCTTATGCAGTGTACAGGTAACTAGATGTAGTTGCATTTAGTGTGGTACTATGAAAAAACACTACAATAGTCCTCTTACTCGGAATACAGGCATAACAATTAGGTAAGGCTCACCTTCGCTAAAATTAACCCAGATTGTTTGTTCCACCCTTGAAAAAATTGGTTTAAACAATTATCTAACTGTCTGCCCAGGTACTGGTTTCAATCCAACAACAACCTTTCGGCTCCTTGC
>CH003386.1:693467-794856 GCA_000149265.1 Ciona savignyi
TTTCACAAGAGATTGTCCGTTTCGCAAATGTTATATCATAAATGAGTAAAGATATTCTCAACTCTTTATTCAATAAAAGATTTTGGCTTTTAAATTTTAACTTATAGTTGAAGATTTTACTCTTTAGGACAGTTTGAAGTTTAGTAGTAAATTAAGTACTAAACAATTAAAGGAAATCAATAAATGGATGTGACTTTAATAACTTTATCTAAATTTGTTATTCATATTGTGTTGCATTATAGGTGATTAAACGCTGTCGCACTTACATATAGTTTCATCTTGGCCATAAGAGATACCACAATCACAAGACAATAAAGTTTATTAAGATACATTGGCAACACATAGTTAAATTTATTTTTTGCTTCTTTATTGAAGTTATGAATAATATAGCTGGAAAAAATTAAAATAGAAGAAGAAAAAAGGCAAAACTACAGTTTTTAATATGTTAGCTGGCATTGCTTTAACATGGTGGTATTAAACAAAACATAACTTCTTGTTTATGAAACCTACCATACTGCTCTGACAACCTGACTGCAAATAATCCGTGGTCTAACAATTTCTGCTAGAGCAGTACCTTTGTTATCCGTTCACAGAGATAAACAGCAGTAGGCCCTATAGTATCCTAAGCAAAACTAAAAGTGTTGGCTACATTATCGAACATTTTTAAATGTGTTGCGTTTTTAATGCAAATATAAGTACCTAAATCAGGTGTAGTGTTTAAGCTAGGTAAATAATGAATCCAAAATTTTAACCTAAACCACTTACGTCGTGAATGCTTTGGTGGTTTTAGCCTCAGGTTTCCCATAGTATGAATAGAGATTAAATAGTCCGAGTAGAAAAGCCCCAAAAATCATAAAGAAAATTCCACACCACTTGATAATGTCACCGACGGTGCTGAAAGTGTACAGAATTTTTACATTTTTCACAAATCTTTATATCTGCATGGCTTCTCTATGTGGAATGTCTATGTGGAAAGCAAATTTTAATTTAAAATGGTATGCAATTACAGGGAGAATTCCTCACCATGCTACTGGTAGTTGTAATAATGCTGTAATCAGTACATATTAAATATTGGTATACTAGGTTTTCGTCAAACAAATCAGTCTATGGGAAATTAATAAGATCATAAAAAGAAATGACAGAGAAATAATCACAATTTAACTTAATTCATACCTAAGTAATGATATTTGCAGAGGTCCGAATTTCTCACTGACTTCAAGGATGTAACATATCCGTGTAAAACTGAGGACAATACCAAGCGAATAAAGTGCTTCAGCTATAAGTTGAGGGTCGCTACCAATCCAATGTGATCTATCTGCAATATTTGTTCAAGTATATAAAAAAAGAAAAATTAAACTTAAAATGTAAGGTTAAATTGTTTCTTTGCTGTGTGTATTGAATATTAAACATGATATATATATATATATTTAGATGTTTTATATTTTTGTTGGAAAATACGCAATTGTTATCACATGGGCAATTTTTCGATTACTTTGTATCCGCTGCCGGGTTATAATGATGTAAAATTACCAAGCCATGGGTTGTTTTTGATATGGAAAACTGTTTGGTTTGAAGTCTTTGCTCTAACCGATTAGGGCTATGATACAGCTAGTTGGACAATATGTCAGACTTAAACTAAGCCAAGTTTAAGCCAACAATTAGCTAAACAAATTGATATATACAGATATCATAGAGCTGGTAGAGGGTATGGGCAGTATGGCCAATTGTAAAAGATTTATTTCTCCCTCATGCCAGCTGTTTATATAGAAGCTCATGGCGGATTTTATAATAGGTTTATTCACAGCTATTGTTTATTCCTTGGCTACTATACTGAGCAAAAAAGTTTTATTATTATTTTTTACTCCATATATTCATTGCAAATTGAACTGGTACATACCGGTAATGGTATTTTACAATGAAACTAAATATGTTGTTTAAACTGAAATTCAAGGCCTCACATCATATGACAGAATCAGTACAGATATATCAACAATTGTAAACAAGTTTTAAATATAAATTACAAGCTAATGAGTCTTACCTGCATACTTATAACAATAATAATTCATCCACTTTGGAACAGAAACATCCATTTTCTTTCCAAATATGGAAACTTCACCATTGCTGACATTGCATTCAATAAGAGTCGCATTTTGACCAAAGATTTCGTCCCATTTGTTCTGTGCAATTGAAGCCTGTTAAAACAATGTTTTTATAGTTACCAGTGTATACAAATGATACCTTAGCAGTATACTTATAATGTCTCAATCGACAATCACCAACAAAAAAGTTATCGGTAGCGGTATAATAATCGTAGCGGTGCAGTTCGATTTACAATTTTTACTTCCACAATATCCCAAACTTAAGAAAAAATCTTTGTATATATATAAATATATATTGTAACATGATTTTATGACAGATACTGGGTTTGTAGATTTATATAAATGGGGCGCCACCTTCCAATCTTTACTCAGGCGACCTTACACATCATGTCACCAACGCAGAGACGGTCCATCCCAGAATCAAAGCGTAATGGCTACCGATCACCAAAAGGGGTAATCAAAGAAACGAAACTTTAAGGTAGATAACATGGTCTAGATTTGCACAAACCAATTATTTGGGGAAGATACAAAGGGGAATCCCCGAAGAGGTAACAAACTAATTGACTTTTTACAACAAAAAATCTTTCAAACACGGCGACTGACAAGAAAGCTCCTATTTATAACTGATCTGGTAAAATACTAGTACGTTAACCAGCGTTGTTTTAAATACAAGAAAGTGAAAAAATACCTAAGGAAGTACCCTAAAAACAAGATTCGTTTCTTAATTATGATTAAGACAAACAATTTTGTCCGGACATTTTCAAGAGGTTTGAATAAGAAATTTGGAAATAAAATAATTTAAATAACCCGGTTTTTGTGTAAGCTAGGGGTAATTCCCTAAAGTTTTTAAAAAATAAATCAAATTGTTTCTAAACCGCATAACCTACCCATCTTTAACCGATCTCAGTGTGCGTCTTTGAACAAGGATCGAACAATAGAATTAAGCTTAATTTTCTGCAATAATGACGACCGTGTCATCAGTACTTTTTGATGGTATATACTGTACATCGTTTTGCGCATTGTTGGATTGTAGTCGCTAATCCTCGATATGTTTTGTGTTATAATGCATGTGTAGGCGAATTTAGTAGTCTATTTTGTCTTGGTTAACTTTTTATAGTGATCAAACGCAACTGACACTTTACAATAACTAAAGCCTTAATTATGTATAAATTTAAATACAAGTGCTGTGTGTTACACAAGGGAGATTTAGTTTTATTATGGTAATTGATCACTTATAACCGTTTATCCTGTCTCCTATTGCCGTTTTATCCTGTCTCCTCAATGTAAAATAATTGTTTTATTCTTCCTTACTGTAATGAAGGAGCGAAAAAATAAACTAAACTAAACTAAACTTATAACTGAGTCGGCCGAAATAGCTTGGTGGTCTAAAGCAACGGCTTTTAGTAGAAAGGTTTAAGGTTTGATCGATGCACCTTGCGGACATTGCCCAAAACCGGTGGATTAATGGGTTGTTCCAAAATTAAACGAATGTGTTAATCATATACAACACATTGCATAAGCTCCAGTGGTGGTCGTGACGTGATTTAATGATTGCCTCGGTGATAACGCCCCATTGCATTTTCCGATACATAGTGATAAACATGAATATGATATCAGGAGGATCAGACCAAACGTTGGTTTACCGACAACAATACAATTTTAACTGCACATGAATAACTTTTGGAATCTCAGGGACCTATTAGTTTCTGGTAGCAGAAACAAATCATTTACAACGTGTATAAAATATAACAATTTTGGTTAGAAACCCTACTTATATGTAAGATATAGTGTGAGACTATATGCGTCGTGCATTTCTAGATATAAAAATACTATTGTGCTCCTGGGGTTTGCACTGTGAAGTTTTGGGTTGTTGGTTTTAATAGTTAAAATAATAAAAAAAAAGATAAAAGAACTATATCCTACATAATACTATTAAAATTTCGGACATAGTTCTACAATTTTTTGTTGCAGATAATAATTTCCTATGTTTAGTTAACTTTCGTCCGCGGCGCTTTAGAACTTATATTTAAATGAAATTTAAAAAGTATCCCTAAAATTTTGTCATCATGCTTGTTATTGCTGACAACTTACATTTTGATGTGAAATGAAACTGGCGACGAATGACGTGATTAATATAACAAGTAGAAAGAAATCTAGAATGTTCCACAGCTGCACCACATAATTACGCGGCCCATCATCCCACAGTTCAGTAACTTCGTTCCAGAGAAGACCTGATAGTATTGTAAAACAAGAAGATAAGCTAAATAATTAATCTTACAAGGAAACAAAAAAACACCGCAAATGCCACGCCGCTGCGTTGGCCACACTAGTATATAGAGGCCAGGTTAGTTTCCATGTTAATCAAAAACGCATATTGAAGTAGGCTTTTCTATGGCGCATGTTTATGTATGTTACCTGTTAATAAGATATGCTAATTGTTGCTATATCCCCTTTTTTTAATTTTTAACTTCGACTACTTCTTATCAATACAAACTTTTCTACTTTTACCGGTTTATACATCAGGGATGACAAACAATGTTTTCAATGAATTTCTCAACACTCATGAAGTTTGATTGCTTTACAGACGTGATATGTGGCCTAAGCGAGCTACATCCTTTCGTGTGGGTTACCCACAAGTCCGGCACCTGCACTACAGCTGGCAGTCACCCAGGTTCTAAACTGTACATATATAACAGTGTAGTTTTGGCCAAGCGCAAGCAACTGTTCGAACATCATTCCAAAACTGTACTCACCTGCGGTGTAGAGCATTATAAATACTTCACACCAGTTGAATTCAGTGTGTCGCCCGTGTTCTGACGTCTGGTGGATAAGGAACGCAAACGGCGGTGAGGATTTAAACCACTCAACCCTGCAGGCAAAAACAAAAAATGTACACCGATATATATACCTCATAATGCCTGTACGGAACACCCTAGTTAGTAAAAGGTGTTTACTATTGTTTTTATGATTGAATGTACACAGAAGAGTGTTAAATCAAAAATGCAGTCGAAAAAAGCACTAGGATAGGATAGGATATTCATGTTTATCTCCGTTAATGGGAAAACCAAGGGGGTTAACACATGGGAAATCGTCAGATCACCTTGGGACTAGACACGTTCCTTCAATTTCAGGCAATGTCCGTAAAGTGCCTTGCCCAAGGACACAACCGACTATAGCTAGGGACCAGTTTCGCACCTGCAACCTTTCGAATGAAAGGCGACGCACTTAACCGTTAGACTAACGGGCCGGAACCGTTAGACTAACGGGCCGGAACCGTTAGACTAACGGGAACTAAAACTAAACATTTCAGTAATTCGTTAGATTTTGCGTTATTGCAATGAAAAACCAAGAAGACAAAAATATGAAAAAACGGAAAAAAATAGACTAGACTTGTAGGATATAGGATAGGCTATTTATGTTTATCCACGTGAACGTGAATACGCAAGGGAGTTACCACATGGTAATCTTCAGATTACCTCGCGCCCGCCTTCGGGTATAGAACCGTGGGCGTACTATCTCTACTAGCAAGGAAATGACCAATATACCATAAAAGCTCTTAGTAGTTAAATATACACAACATCACCAAACATACATTCAAGAAAATCCCTAGGGTAACAGAAATAGACAGGCCAAACAATTTTTCAAAGTTGAACCACCACCGGCATATGGTTTGTGTACGGTTAAATGTTTCGGTTTCTGCTGTTTTGACTTATGTAACGTGGCCTAATTACCCTGAGAAAGCCTTTCCATTAGCTTCGTTTGATATGTGTATATTACCAACTTGGTTATACCTAATCGATTTTCGAGAACTAATTATAAAAACATTGTATATGGGCTTATGTAATGCTTGAAAAACTGACGTAAATTAGCCGATTAGATATGGCACAGTAGTATATAAATCTACTCGAATACACTTGTTAGCTGTCTACGTAATTTACCGGGCTTAGAATCGAATACGGAACTGTGGAGTTTTCGGTATAAGGTCTACGTTTGTTTTAATGTTAACCTTAAGCATCCCACATGGCTGCGTTTTTCAGTACGGCATATAAATTGCTGTGGCCTTGCCATGGTGTCTCAAACTTTATATATCCTCGGTAGGGTGCCACAAGGTAAAAATGTTGGAAACCACTGGATTTTAACCGCCTTACCGATCAATGCAGTTTAGAACGAGCAGCATCAGAAATTGGGCGTGCGCCATTCCATGTGTGGCGAACTTGCAGAAGGGACTCCTCATTGTTCTGGCTACCTGAAGGTCATTTGTCACGTGTCATGTGGAGAAAAATTAAGAAAGAACGAGAAAAAATAAAATATTTGTTTTGTGGACTAATATTGAGCGCTCGCTATAAGCCAAATTTCGAGCGCTCTTCGCATAGTCGTCTTCGCATAGTGAAAATCAATTCCCCAATATGGCAATTAATGTCACAATTCATTTGTACACTTAAATAACAAATAAATAATTTCCTGACTTGATATCTTTAATTGACTTAAAGTAAAATAATAAGGGAATATTATTAAAAAGTTATATCCGGCCTTGGCTTTTGCTGTCGAAGTTATAAAGGCACAGTCAGTTTAAAATTAAGGGCCTATAATTGGCCTATAAATTTATCAAGCCTATGTTAGCCCTTTAAAAATACCCGACAGGTGTACAGTACTGCATACCATGCTTTGGGGAGCTAAGAAAAACACAATGGAGAGCACTGGCATCGACAAGCTCATTCCAACGGCGAGCAAAAACTTGTAAGATATCGACAGTTGTCTCAGCCAAGTGAGATGTCCGTTCCAAATTTCGATCAAACGAAGCTGACAGTTGGGATGCGCCACGAACTGCAAATGAATAAAACAAAGGCGTTTAAAATCAGAATCGATCGCTTCGATCGCAGCGTTGACACGCAAATACTCGATTTATGCTTTAGGCTTGGCATTCTGGCGGATAATCTTGTAGCTACAAGCGTATGTACAACTTACCCCTTTCACTCCATACTTTATTGTTCGTTTCAGCTGGTTAAGTCTCTGACTATCTGCGGGGCCATCCGTCATCTCGCCAATTGAGATGCTAAAGAAAGTGAATTGTGGATTTACACGTTACCTTTATGCTATATAGGTTTATAAAAAATACATCCAATAATATTTGATATATTGTTATTATTACCTAATGATGTTTGATATATGGTACAGTAAATAATGAGGCCAAGTGAAAAGACTGTGGCTGGCCTTATTATAATCCATATGTTTTCCGTTGATGATTTGTTTACGGAAAAGAGCGAATTAGGCGAAACAGGACTTATGCACATTATTAATATGGATCAATTTCTCGTTTAATGGCTCAAATATGCAGAGCGATCTGACCTGATAGATTTATTCAACATACTACATTTGTTGTGGTTGTGGTGAAAGAAAAAGTCATCTGTATAACTTTATAAAATGTATAGGCCTGTCAGTTTACATGTTATGGGAAGACTCAATGGAAACATGAGAATGAAATATTTTTAATGCTAATAAACCAAAAGGAAAATCATGTTAATAATTTAACCAACAATTAATTTATGTTAAATCATCTATGAACACAAAAGAATTGTTATCAACATATAGCGTTGCGTTGTATAACTCAGTATTTTAATTAAGGTAATAAAAAAACAGAAGTTAACTTTAACGTGTGTATAAAAACGGACACGATAGATTACTTGAGAAAAGTGAAAGGCTGCTTCTCGACCCCAGGGTTGAGAGGCTGACCCCGGCTAAATGAAAACTTGTGGATTAAATTGTCCATATTACGTTTTATCGACAGGCGGGTGATTTAACAAATTCATAAAAAAATAATCATGTACAGTTAAATTCGAAATTACCAGTTCACTACAATTTTGTGGGACCAGCCTTTTTGTAGTAACACGAACTCCGAACATGTTCACAAATAAAAGAATTTCCAAATAACATCAATTGAAACTCCTCACCTGTCTGACGAGGACTTCTTTGAATAAACCGAATCACGCGTTTCCTTTCTTGATGTTTTCTTCCTTCTCTCGTTTCCACTCAGCATTGCGTTCACTTCTTCAGAGTTGCGACAAATATCTAGAAGTTTCTCCAAGTAGTCGTACAGCTGGGTCACGAGCTTTAGGTATTCTTTCTGTCAAGCATGTTTAAAGTTACCTTTAATAAACTGTATAACAAACAATAGTAAAACGATGTGTATTTTAAACGATAAGTTACTTTTTTATTTTACTAGAATTTTACCAAATGTGATTGAGCCATGGCCATTTGCCCAAAACTCGAAAGCTAACACATTCTCTTCTTGTGTTCTATCCTCTGGGGAATTGAGTCGAAACAACTGCATATGCTGGTTGTACAATACACGGACCTTAAATTCCTTTTCCACGTCTGCCATTCTGGTGAGTTCGTGGCTTAGTTTAAGTGCGAGCCGCACCGGGTCTGCTGTGATTAAGGACAGATACACAGGGCTAGCCAAGCCCTTGTAAGCATTCAACCTAGACAAGCAATAGTTCAATGCATCGTTTCTGCGCCTGAAAAAACATCATTGTCAAATGTCAGATGTTGAAAAGCAAAAAAATTATAAAAAGCAAGTTAATTTACATGAAATTATTTTTAGACTAGCCATTTGATCGTGTTTGCTTTAAAATTCACATTAAATATTTTACATTAGAGCTCTATCTATACCGTAGTTAACTGTACTAATAAATCCCAATTTTAAAATGAAAATATTTTTTTAAATCTGCATTACAAAATGAATTAGAATTTGTTTATTTTACATTTCTTCGTGACGAAAAAATACAATTTCTTTATTACTATAAGGCAAAAAATAAAATTTAATATAAAAATCCATATAGCACCGATTAAATTGTAAAACAGAGCTATCGTCGATTTGGATCCGAAATTACGACAATGTGGCGATCCACGTCAAATTATTAATCATGTCTAAAGCCGAAAAACTTCAATTTGTTTTTCGAGAAAGTCCTTAAATAAAACAGAACAGACTCAAGTTAAAAAAAGGAAGTTTCTTAAAACTTAAAACAAAAATAGCGGTTCGATTAGGTCATAAAATTGCCGTCACACATTCCGACAGTTGTATTTCTTAGAAAAATTATTTAAATTAAGTTGAACACTAACTTTACAAGGAAAAAAACATAAAGATTCTATCAAATGTATATAATATCTTAATTTTACTAGAGTTAGTTTTGTATGGGTAAAGGGTTCGCCACCAGATATTACAGTCATTATATAAGGACTAAAAGAACACGCAAATACACTACCCTCCGAGGAAGGTCAATATGTTGGAGTAATTAAATATAGACTAATACGATTGAGATTCACGCTAATCCAGTAACAAATCCAATCAATGAAATCACCTAAAACTTAAAACTATGGTTTTAATTAAAAATGAATTCAAAATACTGTCGGATTAATAAAAACAGTAAACTTGGTCGGAAATCTTAAAATTGTAATTAAGTTTAAGTATCAGTTCAATCTAAACAGTTGCTTTTTTATTAAAACTAACTTACATGTGTGTACAATCGGCACATTGGCATTTATACTCGTGGGGGTGTTGTATCGTTGCGCCCCGTCGTATCAGTTCGTACACGATGTCGAATTCCTGACATTGGGCGGCCAGTATTATGGGGGTGATGTCAGAGGAAAAACGAGTGCCGTCGTTGTCGTACGAGTAGAAGTCTGATTCCTGAAACGGCGAGCTGTATGTTTGTTTTTATTCAAACGAGAATTACCGAGGAGTTCGTAAATTATTTACGTCCGGTATAAGTAACGAAATTGGTAACCAAGTTCACGATTTGAATAGAAAACAAAGTCGGTAACCAGCAACCAACTTACATGGATTATTTTATATACACAAAAGTGTCACTGGCTCTTCTCGTAGTGTTTACAGTTTAATATCCCGTTTCGTTATTAAAATCCGCATATTTAATATTTAAAATCAGTCAATTTTAACTCCATAATTTAATAACACCATAATTGAAAAATGGCTCAGTTAAATTTCGACTATTATATTGACATTGCCCTGAGTTTATTCTGTCGTGGCAAATGAGTCTAAACTGCGACAGGCCAACCAATAAATCTTTAAATAGAAACGTCATCCTTCTTTGGGAGAACTTTGTAGAAGACTGTTGACTGGTACCCTATGTAACTTGACAGTTAAAAGTGTCGAAATAGTGTTGGGTGGTAACTTGTACATGGCAAGATAGGCTAATTATATTGATCCTTAACTTACCTTAAAGTCAAATAATTGTAAACAGCTACTTAATTTATTTTTGTGAAAAATGTGTGTATACATATACTTCGACACAGTTACCTATTTAACTTCTTATTTATAAAGGATTTTTTTAGTCAAAAGATTCTTTTTAAATCAGTTACTGGGGGCGGAAAAATATTACATTTTGGACAGAGAAAAGTTGACTTGTTTTTTTAATTATTCGTCGTTGACAAGTCTTCGTGTTCTAATGTTGGGCGTTACGTCTTACGTGATCTCGCAAACTGATCAATTGTTGCGGTCTAACTTAACGGTGTTGAATTTAAAATCAAGGGAATTGGAAAATGTTTTTAAAACACTATAAACTATATTAAAAGGTATTGTGGTTTGCGAATAATGATAAATATAGATTCGTATTTTAGTATTAACCAGTTTGGGGATTTAACACCAATAAACTTACATAAAGTGTGTTTTCAAAAGCCTATATATTAAATAGCCTGTGGAGCTATGGCTGATATTGGCGCGGCCTAAAAGTGCTTTATTGATTGTGAGCACGATGAGTTACTGGTTATCTTCTGGTTCGATTCGAAAACCCCATTGATCAAAGGTTACTATGTAAACTACATCATGAGTAATACCGGGTCAAGCAACATTAATTCTCCCGGACTTTTGGTCAGTCGCTGGTTCACTCGAAACGAGGGATGGTTCATGAGGAGTTCAGCGATTCGAAGGTAACCTTTGCTTATAGCCAGCAGCAATGCATCGCCGATTCTTGACATCGATTTTCCTTGCGTAAGGAGCTCAACGATCTGAAGATGTTTAATTTAAAATATAGTCATGATATTATATATCGGGGTTTAAGATAGCTTAGGGCCAGACCCTAATTGTCATTGGAAATATCGAAAATATATGTAATGGTGCATTTGAATAGTCTATACGTGTTATTGGACATTGCTGAAATTGAGTACGCCTGTTTGATGGGGTATAGTGACAATTGAAAATGTCAAAGAGAGCACCACACAGTTTCGGACCGCCATGGCTTTTAATTAGCTAACAAAACATTTTTAAATAACAAAAAACTGATGAATTTTGACGCCGGACAAGGTCTTAATAAGTTATTCGATAACCCTTGTGTATAAAAACGAATGAACTATCCTAAAAACCTAAATTTCAAAATGTTGGCAAAATTTACTTCGAAGTGCTCATTTCCGCATGCGAGCTGAAGGGCGTTTTGTTCCATGAAATCAACGCAGCTTGTGTTGAGGGTGGGCGAGGAGAGCATCTCGCGCACGGTCGGAATGTCTCCGTACTCCGCCGCTTCCAGGAATCGGATTTCTTCCTCATTTGGGGAGGATGGGGAGGAGAATACGGAGTTGCCCGCGCGATACCCGTTTTTCCGGACTGTTGAAAATTAGAAAGTGTTTATGCTTTGTATTAAATACCAACGCCGATGTACACCTGTAAAACTTTATCTGTTATCTTTGCCAAACGTCTTATGAAATCACATCATTGGTTTAAACTTTTAATTTACCACTTCAACGATGTCAACGTTATTGTTTTATTCAACCAGTTAAAAAAGAATACAACGCAATTTTTATATTTTTACCAAACCCCCATGTTTATATTTAATATACGATTAACGTAACAGTGCTATATAGACATCGAATAATAATTAAATTGCGCTTGGTTTAAACACATGGGATTACACGTTTATCGGCAACTCCAGGCGCGTGCTACGATTATAAAAAATCAATTTAAACCTGGAACCGAACCTGGTCCGAAAATTCGTCTAAAAATCGATGAATTTTACTGCATTAAGTTGCGCTCGTTTTTTGGAGTCTAATCGCGGTCGATTTCATTTACGTTAAAATTTACCATTCGAAAACAGTTTGAAAACAATTAAATCGCCTCGACGGAAAATGCGAAATCAAATCCGGCCCTCATTAAATTGCAACGGGAGAAGATGTATAATTAATGCCTTCTTAATATTTTAGAAGCCAATTAACTAGATAGAATTAAGGCGCCAAGGCCCGTAGTGTAAACACAAGTTACGGAGATACACACTAAGCAAATACAATTTTACATCTGTTTTAGTATACCTACGTTTCATTGTATATTCCCATTAAAATAAACTGGGTAGGCTTATATTTTTTAATAACAATTTCTGATGTTAAACACTGATGCTAATCCGCTTATACCAGTTGTGCTGTAAATTCGCCGAGAGATCCTGTTCATGCTGCAGGCCCCTGGATTTTCATCAAGAAAAAGTTCAGCATAGACGAAGCTGTATGACCTGAACAACCTAACCGTATATCATGCATAAGTCTAATGCAACTCTCTGGAGTCTAGATGGACCACCTTAGAGTCCGCTTACACTGTTCTCTTTGCGCTTTCCTCCAATTAAGCCGATCAATAAGCTAGCGATAGTAAGCCTACTTCGGGCTTACTCTACTATTTGGATTCTTCTTCTATTCCTATTAAATTCGATGACATTTAAAACATTTTCAACAGGCAAACAAAACAAACAGTCATATGTTGCCTCCCAGCCAAACAATATCCCTTTTTCTAAGTTTTTTGATTGCCTCTAGGCCAACGCAATACATTTTAATAAGGTAACCTAAGAACTAGCCCAAATAATACTTACAGATAAAGGTACTTTTAGTCGAAATGATATCCAAATTCATCAAAACACATAAAATAACTCAGCAGTTGAAAACTGTATACATCCGATATATTGAAAATTGAAATATAAAGCAAGACTAAAATTTTCAGTGTAAAGGTTCATTAAAATTTAAAATTGTTAACGGAATAGAAAAAAAACTTATTTTGACTTAAGAATATAAACATATCACTATAACTGTCCGCCTAAATAGCCGTCCGTACATGGCCCCTTAACCCTTTAGAAACGAGATTGTTTTTGCGCAGTTTGCGTGTTTTGACCGAGTCCGCTTTGTAGTTCTCTAGCGCCTCTCGTGTTATAGTTAGAGCAAAATGTTCAACACTAGAGTTGTTCGAAATAAAATTTCCAAAATTTCTAAAATTTTTATTTTTTGATGACGTCACTATCTTTGCGTCAACGTCATATTCTTTCTTATACAATGTTGTAGTTTTTGATTTGTTTACAATAGAGTCTAACTTACTTTTACAAAGTTACTCAAAAACAAATTTCCTACAGTTATATTATACTTTTGGTTTTATGACGTCATCAAAATAATATTACGTCACTAATTTCATGTTACAGGTCCACCCATCCCAAAGTTTGTTTTCGTTTTTTTTATTATAAGTAATGTTAGAATAGAAATTTAGATTACTATAAAGTACACATTTCTTTTTCTTACTAATTTTCTTCGAAATAAACTATAAATAAAGTGTTTGAACCAAATTGCGACTATAACTATAAAGATACTCAAAACCCCCCCAAAATGTAAAAAAATACAGGTAAGATCACATCCGGGACATCCCAAGAAGCGAAACTGATTCTACTGCCATAGACACATTAAATGAAACGCACATTTTGGGCGTAGTATTAGAAAAAACGTTTTTAGTGAGACTTCCCCCTCAAAATTAGACCAAAAAAAGTCATAAAATTCAACTAAACTTTTCTTAAAAATTTCAAATGCAAAGTTATGTTTATTTTTGTATTTTTCAAAAGATATATCATATAGCTTTCCAAAGAGACCAAACTTTAGCAGTTTGGATAAGAAATTTTGGAGATTTTTTATTTTGAATGAGCACATGTCAAAAAAGCCAAATTTGGTCTTATCGTTTCTAAAGGGTTAACATGCTTTAATCTAATTTTGATCGAATGGTGATGTTGAGGGAAATATCAGTGGATTTCACGGACTAATCCAACGCCGGGAAAATTAGTCAATAAATAATGCACATGTACCAGTGACAAGCGGATTATGGCAGCAGAAATGTTCTTTCTTTGAAAAAGGGATACAACTGTAGGCTAGGCCTATACTGTAAACGGCAAACAGTCAGGGAACTATAGCTACTAGTTTCCAAGCTTAATGACAATAAAGAAAATCGGTTTGGTACGTACACTATCAAAACTCTAAAGCCAGGAAAACGATTTTACAGAATTACCACAGCTTAGCGGGATGTTTGGCAAAATCGGGCGATGTTATCCCCTAAAACGCATGGCGTGTGAAAACCCCGTTACAAGGCCCGCAATGTATAGCCTATACCGCCCTTTTCGATTTGGCCGGTCCAAACAATCAACGTAATTGAAATTTCAAGGCGGTCTTTTTCATTTTGTGATTAATTTTCAACAAAACCAAAACTTAAAGTGGTCAATAAAAATCAATTTAGCCTTACGATAGTTGTGAGGAAATAAATCATTATATCATAGAATATATCGATTCGGTCGAAGGTTTGCATTGTTTATATGCTTTATGCATCACGGTGACGAAGAGCAATTTAAATCAGCTCAAACTTTAGGTTTTCGGACAAGTCTTCATCTGCAGCTCGGGCGTGAATGCGGCAATCATCGAGTTTCTTTTCACTGATGGTGTTGCTCAACCGACCACGTATCCCTGGAGAATCGAGACCCATTGATGGACTTATCCTTTTCGTGTCTATAGCTTCGAATCCTGCACTATACTGGATTACTCACTATGTCCGTTTTTTGTGTGTTGCTGTACACAAGTAGGCCCTTTTAATAAATGGTTTATTTTTACCGGGCTAGGTTTCGAATCGTTGATTGGTTCGTCACCAAGACGTCACCGTCACCAAACGTTTTTGTACAGAATTGGGATATGTATCGGTCGCGCTAACTATTCAGAGATACGAGCGTATCATTACTTCCCTTATGGTAAGAACTGTCTGTATCAAGAGCGCAGGGATTCAACCCAATGCGACCTACATTTGGTGTCCTTCCCGGCAAGTATTGCGGTGGTTAATGCAAAGCGTTTTAACAACTAAACACAGTGTGGCCTTCAGCAATTATTTTTTATTTGCATAATTCGAGGTGCAAGACAAAGCGACAAGCTCGTGCCAACCATGTAAACACTTTTGGGGGAATTTTAGATTAAAGGCAAATTAGGCAGTACATTAGACTTATCGTCATATTAGTCACGAAAATGATGCATATTGTTCTGTAAACTTTAAGTTTTGGTTTATATATAGACAACACATTAAACCAAGCCTCTTAGGGTAAACAAATTTCAACATAAATTCAAAGTGCAAAAGGCTTAACCGAAATGATTAAAGTAGAAATATCGATTGCCCATAACGTTACCTAACAGACCATTTTGAAGCAAATTTCCTTGACATTGAACACGTTGGAAACAAGATTAAATCTCTGTAGGCCTGCAAGTCGAGGCTGATCGATATTTGGAAAAAGTTTCGATACCAACATTTTTTATTCTACTATAAAAATTCGTTTATAAAGCCTAAAGATTTGGGGAAATATATTATTTAAAATCACGTAAAACGTGAAAAATATGTTAAGGAAATATAATGTTGAGTAATTTTACGGTAAACAAAGCGAAGCGACTTCTTAACGGGACGTCGTTATGGAACCAGGAGCACTAAATCGCTTTATTCAATTTTGTATGCATTTTCGAGACGGTCTGGTTGAAGGTTTCTTCACAAAAAAAACGCACATAAAAAACTAGGCGAGGCATTTCAACTCAGCAGTGGGGGTAGTATATTCTACTGCTACTTTCACCAAGCCTTCAAATCATTTATGTTTATTGCAATATAAACCACACCGCAACCTTTCCGCCTGATGTTATTGAAAACAGTAATATTATTATATTAAAACAGGATAAATGTATTTTAAATTACAATAAACTCGTGTGACAAGTTGACCTTAGAGAAACACGGTTGAAGCGAAATAAAACTCTGCTACTTATTCCTGATCTTGGTAAAATAATTCGGCTGCGACAAAACCGCAAATCTTAACCGCATGTAAAGCTTGGGTTAATACAAAAATGTTTATCTTGTTACAATTGATGCAAAACTTGTTTAATTTCGAATTAATCTGATTTTAAGAACCACAGCAACAAACTCTTGCTTCGCAATCAAATTTACGAAAAATATTTTCAGTACCAACATTTTTTTGTGTAAAACGGGACATTGATTTTAACGTATCTTTTGCTTTAAAATAATATAAAAAAGAAAACGAGTAAATATCACAACGTGATTAAATTATTGGGTATTTAATAATGATAAAATAAAGATATTTGGTTTATACTTTAATACCTGACACTACCGACGATTATTGAAGATATTTTAGTGTTTTGTATGTTATGTTAAGGAGGCGTTTTTTAGTTTTAGTAAAACCATTTAATCTTTGGGTACAGATGATGTCCGTAAGTCCGAAGGCCACAGTCACAACGGTCTAGCTACCAGCATACGGGTTTATGTAGCTACGGGTTTCTTCTAACAGCTGACTATTTTAACCAATTAAACTAACTGACCACACTATTTCTTAAATAAGGGAAATAAGCCAGTGGTCTCAATTAGATAGTGTACAATAATATATTCCTTGTTCTGATAAGGCAACTGATCATAGTTTTCACCTATATTTGCAAGTTTGGGCGGATAAATTTTTCTGTCTGCGGCAATAGAAGGCTTTTTTGCTACTAATATGTTTAGTATTAACTTAGTAGAGGAAACTTTTTATACAAACGTTTTTAACTTTTGTTTTCAAACAAATAAAACTATTCATGACAATCCTCATTGTTATGAAATTTACCTTGCAAAACATCTTGACCATAGGGGTATAGTGTGCATTTATAACTCTTTAATCTTAGTCGGAGTGACAAAATACCTAAAATAATATGTCGAAAAAGTGGCAAAGTAAGGTCGGTAGTATTATCAAGACTCAGCAAGTGAGCAAGAATTTGCTCTCGGTTCCTGGGCATCAAGAAGAGGAAGAAGAAGATGATGTTACCCAGCCCCTGGAGGTTCTTCGACGATTCTGCTTCGAGTCACAAGAAGAAAAACGGATCCGAAGAAATAGGAAGGTATTTCTACTTCCATTTTGCAAACTTTATTGTTTACCCGTGACTGTGCGTGTATTGCAGTCGCACGTATTGCACCCGTGACTGTGCGTGTATTGCAGTCGCACATAACAACTTTAAATTCATCCCGAACGGTTTCGAAATGTAGGTCACGTTATTATTCATAATAGATCTTCAGGAGAAATATTTTAATTTTAAGCATTGTTTTAGCCCGATATATTGTTATTTTTTATAAAGAAACTAACCAAGTGGCCGACACTTGCCCAGCCAGTGACATAACCCTATATAAACCCACTCAACAGCTAAAATACTTTTGTAACGTCATACACTAAAATAAAGTCCTGGTCTCAAAATAATAAACAAAAAGAGTTTTAAGTTCCTTGTTTAAACGACATTCTGTTTATAATTCAATCGCGTATACCATTCAACCAAACGACTGGTCGAAATCATACATTAAATTGTTTAGGTATACCGGTACTAAGGCGTATAGGTCCATAGGATGAACAGACGAAATAGGGCTGGATCAAAAGTAGTGTGTCGGTGGTAATGCTAAGTGACAACATATGCTTGTTTAAAGGATAGTGGTTTAAAGCAACGGCTCTATCGTATACAACACACTACAGTAGCTTCTACAACTCCACCGTTGGCACAGTCAACTCATCGTTGTGCCATACAAACGATGAACCCAGACAAAACGCCCTACACGTTTTCCCACAACGGAGTTAAAAATGAATTTTCGCTACGACTATTTCTTTTCTGTGTTATATAAATAAAACTTGTATTTTTCCAACATTTGGTAGCAAGGTTTAAACAACCATTTGGCGGAGGTTGAAGTTGACATCAACGAAGTAGCCGAGAAAGACGACGATGATATTGCCGACTCGATTTCATCCATGGTTGCCTTCGTGTTAAACTCTGTGTACTTTAAAGGTAAACGTACTTTATTCATTATCACATTTTCGTCATAATGGAACCTAGCCACACATATTACGACTAGTAATTTATGTAATGTGGCTTGGAAACTATGCTTTGTAAAGAAAAACAAGATAATTAAAACCCGAGTGGTAAAAAAGCCATTGTTCGGACATTCGTAGGAATACCTCCTCCGCAGTTATGTTATTGGGACTGTTATACAGTTGTTTATACAATGGGTGAGACTTTTTTCGTTTTTGTTTACACTAAGATCAATAAATTTACTGAATTATGTGCGTTGATTGCTTTGTCGAGAAGCATTTTGAAGCAACTTTATGATGACCGACACATTACACCACAGCTGAGCTTATCGACTAAAAGAATTTATATAAAAAAAAATGATTCTTAATAATAAGGGGATGCGACCTTGATGCGTATTGAATTTACTCTGGGTTTAGTTTTATTATTTTAATACTTGTGACATGTATCGGTCCCCAGCTATTCGGAAAAACGAGATTGTCCGATGAGGTTGAAATTTTTAGTAATCCTAACTGACATGTCGGTTATTTACATCGACCCTTCAGTTTACAGAAACCCCAGGCAAATTCCCGACTGATCACAATATTTTGAAAATCCCCTTTAAGCTTAACCCAACTCACACCAGTGAAGCTTTAACGCTCAATTTCACAGGAAGTAAATGCCTAATTGATTTAAAACTTTTGGAGATTAATGTTAATATCTAATTTTTAACCGGAATTAACTGTTCGGTGAACTTAGATATGTTACCGCTGTTAGCTTATATTTGTTATGGCTGCACAGTTGCGAATTTGGAGGTAAATCTCCCCTAAAAAATATTTACTCATGTAAACTTATTGAAATTGTCATTGCTATGACTGACAGAGTAAATTTGTTTTAAAGACTAAAACGGTCTTTGCATCATCTTTTAACGGTCCTCGTAAAAAATATTGAAAAAAGTTCCAGTGTCGTTTCGTCATCATTTGTTTATTTCTGTGTCAACACGGTCTACCCGGTTAGATTACTCGAACACGCCGGATCGTCATCCAAAATCCTGCGTGATCATAAACAACCGATAGCTGTGTTAACACACATCAATACACTGCATCCACTTCTCATGGTCCAAGTTTGGGTGGGTAACTCGGGTTTTACAAAAAGTGATGATTAACAGCTGACACTCTTGGTTCTATCAATAATAATATCTATGACCAAAGAATCTTATTTTTAAAATATACAAAATGAGTGGTGAAATAAGCTATGCTCTAAGTTTTTTTTCTAAGACGATTTTATAAATCCGTGTATTATGCTCTGTAATATGAATTAGAATATATATACTTTCTTTTTGTCTAGGTATGATATTCGTTGTGATTGCGATAAACGCCGTGCACATTGCTCTTCAAACGGTAGAAAGCATTGCGGTTCCTTATTCGTATATATTCTACTTTGTGGACAACCTCATTATGGGTATTTTTATCTGCGAGATCATCTTAAAGTGGTATAGCGGCTTTGTCATCTTCTGGAAAGATTACTGGAACATCTTGGACTTTGTAGTCATTTTCGTGTTGCACGTGAGTTAAGATTCGATCAATTTAATATACGATTCCTGTGATACTCGCTCACTGGTCTTCTTATTGATGTCGTGGCCGTCGAGACCCTTTACTTGTTAGTCACTTTATTCCACTGTTTGGGTGCTATTCTAATCATTTCAATGTATCTGCGTACGGTGTGATTACTGTGTCTTCAAATTTAGGGTAGAATATTATGTTTATTCTTGTGTCTAGTAAAACGCAAGGGCGTGATAACACGGGCAATCGTCAAAACACTTCGTGAATACGTAAGAAAGCATTCTCATATCGGTGACCATCATAACTCGCAACCACCGCTATTGTGTGTGTTGGATATAATCAACACGTTCCTTTTAGTGAAACCCGTTAATCCAACGGGATTAGGCAATGTCTACTGTGTGCCTTGTCCAAGAAGACAATAGACCAGCTAGCGACTAAGCGACAAGGGTCTTACCCCTAAGCTATTCAATCAGATCATGTTCCGCTTTTACTTACAGTTAGGACCTTGGCTGGCATTCTTCAGTAATACAAGGTTACTTAGAATACTGAGAGTTATTCGAGCTTTTAGAAGCTTGAAAACGGTGACCTCTTTAACTGGACTCTCGCTCGTGGTTGAAACCATAATGCAGGTGCAGTTTACTGTTAATATTCATTAATTGATAAAAAATGAAAAAAAGTCTGTGTCATTTCTCAAATACATAAAAAAGAAGCACAAAGGAATTTAACATTTAAGTTGTAAAAACAACATAATAAATAATCCCTTCTTAGTTACCAAAACAAACAAATTTATTAATGTTTTAAGTCGATTCCGGACATGGCGAACATAATGATGTTGCTGATTATCTTCATGGTCGTTCTAAGCGTGGTTGGGGTGAAACTCTTTGGAAAATTTGTGCCACAGTATTTCGGAGACCCAATTAAATGCATGTTTTCCATCTTCGTGTGCTTTACACAGGTGATTTGAAAGACCTTTTGAATTTTGCCGATTTAAGGTAGATGGTGTTCCGCGAATACAGCTTTAATCTTTATTAGGCATAATTCCGAATCCGTGATGGTAAGCCTTGCCATATGGTCGTTTATAATTCACGAACTTAGGTGCCACAAGAGTATATAATAATATATATATATTATATATATATATAAGCAAGCAAATTTTGGTTTAATTTATGCTCATAATAAATTACTATTTGTATACCTATAGAATTTTAGGTTCAGTTTAAATTTTGCCTGTCTACTGTAGATGTGCAAATAAAATATGTTTAGTTACAGTTATGAAACAGAAAAGAAGTTAAAATGATAGTCGGTATGCATACGTCAATTATCAAATTGAAATATTGCATCAATGATACTTTATTGAGCACTGAGAAAATTGTATTTGAATACTAGTCGTAAAGGCAAATGGGTCGGAATTGTTAGATTTGTTGCGGCTACCTATAGTGCGATAAGAACTTTTTTTAAATCCAAACTTTTAGGATGGCTGGATGCAAATATTTCGTAACTTCGAGCGCTATGCAGAAGAGGATCAGTTCACTTACATCTCGGCCTGTTGTTTCTTTATATTAACCATCCTCATGGCTGCTTTTATTATTGCAAATCTTATAGTTGCTGTTGTCACGACAAATCTGGACCGGGCGATGAAAGAAATGAAGGTAAATAAGCCTATATCTAGGAACTATAAATAAATTTGTTTAGGAGCAGCATTTAGTAGTAAAGCACATGGTATATCAGTGTTATCGAATCTCCTATTTCCTAATTGACCGACTTAACAACTTAAGTATTTATAGCCTACGTTTTAATATAGGAACTTGTAAAGGATACTTAGAAAACTCACTTGTCCACGCAGAGGGTAAATATGTATGGGTTAAAAGAGCTTTCTAATAGGCTTAAAATGTATTAAAAATCCATATCTGTAAGCGGATTTTTTAGGAAGAACAAAGGTCAAACCGTGAAGTTTTACCAATCGAGAGAAAGGAGAAAAGTAAAGAAAACAGGCGAGAGAACGAACGAGGAGCAAATGCGGAGGAGGAAATAGCTGAGGTTGGGCTGGTTCATATTTCTGAAGTCCTTGAGAACGGAGCATCTGGCGGGGCGGGCGTAAACGTAGACGCCTTGAAACCGCAGCGCCCGCTTTACAAGTGCGATCTCTCCCACATCACCACCGAGAAGATGGAGGACTATTTTCTCCTCCTCGTTGCGCTAGATGAGAACCTCAAGGAGCACCGACGGCTGCGAGACATCGTTTCCGGGATCCTGAGGCAAGTCCGAGGGATCAACGAAGCGACAGGTGGAGATGCAGAGGCAACGCGACTCCTCATGGGCCAAAAGAAGTCGGCGACCTTGTATGACGATTTGTCACGAACATCAATGCTGAGTCGTATAGATCGCGAGGAAACAGTGGATTCAAAAATAAATTAATATCAATGTAGACCGAGATAACGTATTATTACATATACCCGAAATAAGTACTTTAGACAAATGCCTAAAGGAAAAGAATGTTAGAAATATAATTGTAATTCTAGATTAGATTAGACCTTTAACGTATCTTTACTTAAATTGGCTATTACGATACTACCAGATTGTATTTGATATAAAA
Organism: Ciona savignyi; assembly: GCA_000149265.1. Taxonomy (NCBI): domain Eukaryota; kingdom Metazoa; phylum Chordata; class Ascidiacea; order Phlebobranchia; family Cionidae; genus Ciona; species Ciona savignyi. The sequence continues at coordinate 715,838 of CH003386.1, forward strand.
ACTAAATTGTCGGTCATTTTATTTTATAAAAAAAAAGTTAGAAATGCTAGTCTTTTTGTTAAGTATTTTGAAAGTTAAGTATACGCCTATACCAAATGGTCTACATTCGGTAGGTATATACCTAAATATTTTCTTGTGTAAGACTGGTCGAAGATAAAACTGGCCGGATCGTCAAATGATGTAAGAGAGTAACACAAGAGAGTGACGTTTTACCATTAAGTTTTTTAGTTAATAATGTCAGCTTATACGAGTCGCTCTTTTGTTTTTTGTTTGTATTGAATAGTTGCGTACCGGAAACTACATTTTTCGATAAGCTTTGGCATTTTAAACTTTATTCGGTTAATCTTTTGCGTTTGCACAACAATCGGAATCCAACCATCATCCATCCATCTATCTATCCATCTACATATTTAGGTTTAGCATTGGTGATTGATTTTTAATACTATCCTTTGTGAAGAAAATAAATTACGATAATTTTTAAGCTATTACACACTATTCTACAAACAAATTAAACTGAGTTCGTGCAATAGAAAACAGAAAAAGCAAAGGGAAGTTACTGTTGAATATCACATTAAGGCAGTTTGCAGAAGCTGTATCGTGTTTGTAACTTTTTTTAAGAAATCGAATTTTTAAACACAATTTTAAAGAAATCGAATTTTTAAACACAACTTTTTTTATCAGATTCAGTTTTGACGCCTTGTTGGGCTCGTCACTAAGACCGTTTTTGAATAAAGATTGGTACATGTATTAGACGAGATATGCACTCAACGACACGACCATGCAGAGTTTATTTGTAGCGCACGATACAGTGTTAGCCTTCAGGCAGAATAGTCAGTCCATCGGTCGCCAACCTGATGACTTTATGCAAAGACGTGCTAATAACCCGCAATGAACTATGGGCCAACAATTTAAAAATAAGATTCTGATATTTAGCTGTATAGATATGTGAATATATAAAAAGTACCTGTTTATTTTATGCTCATAATAAATGACTGTTCATTTACTTAGCATTGGTTAGGTTTAGTTTATTATTCGCTTGTCTAATGGAGATATACAAATACAATATTTGTAATTACATTTAAGAAACAGAAAATTGGTAAAACAACAGTAGGTAATGCATGATAATTATCCAATTAAAATATTGTAACACGTGACCAACCTGCCAAGCATCGAGTGTGCCAGATAAATTTCGAGTAAGATTTACTTGACACCGATTCGCGAAAGAAAAGAAGAGAATGACAAATGTTATGGTTCGTTATTTAAAGGTAAGTGGTACATGCTCTTTTATTTTTAAGACCTGAAATAAATAACCCCCGCAAACTTTGTTTAAAGTGGCCAAAAAGGATGCCTCATCTACACAGATGACAACGTATGTTCTGTTTGTGGCCACAACGGTGGCTTGTTGATTTTTTGTCACATTTTTTATATAATCATTTAAATGAAAGTGGAGAATACGATACCCGTGCCATTTTCGTCAATTTAATGCTTGAGTTTAATATCCAGTTTTCTAGTTTTATGCGCCGTCTCTAAGATGAAACAATTTAACGAATCAAAACGAATAATATTTAACAATAAATTTCGGGGCTATTCTATTACAGTACTTTATGGGAGAAACATCTGAGCGTATAAAGGGTAGACTTATTAACCTCAAAACAAATTAAGAAAATTGTACCGGTAGTGTTATTTGCTAGTCCTGGTGAAACCAGTAAAAACTAATTGCTCGTGGCATCATTGTTTGTGCCCTACTGTATCGCCTAACTGAACCAATGTACCCGCGTGACAGCTTACCTTAAGCGCGCTCATTCAAGCCTGCACGATCCTGGACCTAAGCTGAATGCTGAGGTATACAGGTCTCGTATTTAAATGACTTTAGAATAATAAGTCTTAGCAATTTATATCATAAATCATAGAAGTGAAGACAGAACAAGAAAACTATAACAGGAGGCAGTAAACTGTAACTGCCAGCAATTTATAGAAATAAACCAGCCATCAATCAAAGATCAGACTATGCGGTGGGAACAGCCTATTTCTTTCATGATTGTTGCTTTTCAATATATAGCCATAATCTGCAACGTAGACTAACAATGTTATTATCAATCCCTGGGCTACAAACTGAGAGTGTGAGAGATTTGGTATACATATGCATAGAAGTTTTAACAAATTTCTTTTGTTTTCTTCATTTCTAGAGTAAATTTAAGTTAATGTTGTAACACTAAAATGGATGACAGTTTTCAGCATTCTGGCATGGATGAAAGAAGTTTTATTGTACACAATAAAACAACACAAATTTAGTCATGTGCGTTTGAACGAAGGAAAACGTCTAAAAGTATCTTTAAAGATGCAAGCCCCATAGAAGAAAATGTTTATTTAGAAACATTACCTATTGACATGACTTGGTGCCGTTGCAAAAACTGTATTCTTATGGACACACTGCAAGAATGTTTATGCTGCATGAATGTATATGCATTTGTGCACAAAATAACGCCAGACTGGAATTGCATTACTAAAAGCCCTTATTTTTTTCAATTATCTGCTTGGATAAAGAAGTTCTTGAAGTTGCACTTGATGTACTGGGTTGATCACTATGTTTAAAATCATAATCAGAAAAATTAAAAATTGTTGGAACTGTATTTTTCACCAAGTGGTTTGTTTTCATCATCTTGGCTACTCCATTGGAGTCAAATACAATTTTACTATGATAATCCTTGTCACAAATATGTGCACTACACACTGCGGTTCTTTTTCCAGGTAGTTTAGAACGCTTGCATTGTTGTATGCATTGCTTCAACCGTTTTTTTGTCGTTGTGAGGAAATCGATGGAAGTGCACAGGTGGATTGGAATTTCATGTGCTGTAATAGGAATTTGTACATCCTGGAGCAAAACAATATACTCCAATCACTCTTTCTTCCTTCTCAGTGGCTTAACTTTAGGCATTTTACAATATCTAATAAAAAGAACTAAATTAGAAATGTGGTATATTCTTATTAACTTATTTGGGTAGTTAAGTAAAGATCTATTACATATATTCTTCACTTACTTATCTGAGTGCTTGCTGTGTACTTATTGTCAGACTACACATCAGCTACTCAACTGTGGATTAACTGGTTTTTGCAATAAGTGGTATTCTCAACCAGTAGGCTAATGCTCAGTTTCAATAACAGCAGACATTAAATGCACCACATACACAACAGCAAAACATTATACAAACAGCCAAGGTAAACCATAAAAGAAATAGGCTTTTCCCATCGCATAGTCTAGCCTTTGCCTAATGGCTGGTTTATTTCTATAAATTGCTGGCAGTTACAGTTTAATGCATTCTGTTATAGTTTTCTTGTTCTGTTTTCACTTCTATGATTTATGATATAAATTGCTAAGACTTATTATTCTAAAGTCATTTAAATACGAGACCTGTATACCTCAGCATTCAGCTTAGGTCCAGGATCGTGCAGGCTTTAATGACCGCGCTTAAAGTAAGCTGTCACCATGTACATTGGTTCAGTAAGGCTATATGACAAGTGTTATGCTAAGTCTCTAAAATAAAAACGAAAATACAACGCTCCTGCAGGCGCTTCTGTTACTAATTCACCTCCAAACTGACACATGATTGTATACAATGCATATAGGCACGAAATCTCAACAACGTCAGTGACGTAATACGGGAAATCCCCTAACATAAAATGAAATACATATTTGCTCATAACTCTTTAACCAAAAATTATTGGAAGAAACTGATATGATTTTTGAAATCAGCGTATTTTTTTCCATTTATTAAGATATTCTTAAAATCGACTTCAGTTCCCCTTTAATTAAAACAGTTTGTTTTTCTTCAAAACAGTTTGTAAGCTGTATGTGCCGTCCAAGAAGTGCAATCTACAAGAGCACAAGAAATTTGGTAATTGTTTTGACTGACTGTTAGCCATAAATTTACAAACCAGGCAAGAAAAGAATTCGTTAGTATGTAGTCCTAAATGTTTTTGCCCAGTTAGTATTACATCCTTGCAGCCTCAAAACTCACTCGTTCGGTAACGTTGCTGTACTTTTTGAAAAATTTTGATCCGAACAGATTTAACAGAAGAATATTTTGTACTTACCATCGTGTATTGTCCGCAATGCTTTGCCTTCTTAAAGTGGCCTATAACAGGTTAAATTGATATACTGTATTTGTAAGTTGCAGCGCAATAATTATAGGCAACTAGCAAACTTGGACGGTTTTGTTTTGAACCGTCACGCTCTAATGACATCCCTTTTTTTCTTGGTTATAACAAGTCTGAACATACATATTCGAAGGGCATTTACAGAATAAGAAATTACTTTGTGTGACATTTAATTAAGAACTGCACGAACATAAACGAAGTGCAAAGCATATGGTTCCGCACTAGCAACTATATTGATCAAAGTTTATTTCAAGAGAGTAAACACAGTGCATTACGCGTACGGTTTGTGCTTGCAAAGTGCTACACTGTTCTAGCTGATTAGCACTTTTTCGGCAAACAAACCAAGTCGAGTGCAGCGTAAAAGGCTAGAAAGATAATTATAAGCATTCTTGAGTTCGTGACAAACAGGAAACATATGTCGTGACAAGTATTAGAGTATATCTTATTGCTTTTATAAATTTAGGCATTGTACAAGAGGATGTCGTCCGTAAAAGTAGAGTTAGTGCATAAGTATGATTGCCAGTTAGGCGAAGGTCCACATTGGGACGATAAAACGAACACTTTGCTCTTCGTGGATATCGACAACTCGGCTATTCATCGATGGAACCCGATCACAAAACAAACTAAAACCACCTTCGTCAAAGGTTAGTTCATGGTTTATCTGGGTAAAAAAACTCTTTGGCCAAATCCGCACACGTGCTAAAGTGCCGACCGCCAGAAATTTGTTTCTATATTAGCTAACCATATATACGTATATCGTAAGACAAGAGTCGGCAACCCCTGGCACATAAGACAAGAGTCGGCAACCCCTGGCAACACAAAAAAACGCTTTGAAACATATTAGGCCAAAAGATCCACTTCGTCTAATATATGATTTTGCATATTTATCTTACGGAAAAGGCTTTAACAATTTTATATTGAAGGGTTCGTGTTTAAAAATTTCAGTTAACAACATTTTGTATTCTAAAAACAGTATGGGTCTAGCTTGATCAGTGTTTCTCAAATGGTGCGCCACCGGGGTTAGTTAGGTGCGCCATACTTGCATGTCGTAAATTTACGACAGAGTGTGCATAGATCATTAACTACTGCATGGTTAGTGTCTAGTTCGTTCTTTTTCGTTGTAACGTTAGTTCTACATTAACTTTCGTAAAGCAATAGCGCTCAAGAAACAGTATTTCGTTATGTGGAAAATTCGATGATAAAATTATTTAAATTAAACTTTTAATTTTCCAAATTTTTCCTAAATTGTTTGAGTATTTAGCATATTTGTTTTGACTCCCCGTGCAAAGTGCGCCCGTTCGTTTCCTAATTGGTCTCGGGTGCGCCACAAGGTCAAAAAGATCGAGAAGCACTGAGCTAGAGCAACAGCAAAACAACTCTTGCCATATTATCCAAAGTAGGACACATTCGTTGCACAGTTTGCAGAAAACGTTTCCACCGATAGAATTTCCATTCAAGTGGCAATGCATATACATTTATAACTTACTGAAGAAACTAGAAAACGCAGGTAGACTATAACTATATAATTATCTGCATAAATACTAATTTCAGACAGCTCGATTGGAGCAGTTGTTCCACGAAAATCTGGTGGTTTCGTGGTCGCTGCTGGACACCGGTTAGCTTTTGTCGCCGAAGGTTCTGACGGGACTGGTGAAACAATCAAAGAAGTCAATCTGGAATTTCCCACAAGTCGTTTTAACGATGGCAAATGCGACCCGGCTGGGCGGTTTTGGGCCGGTAAGAAAAAATGCCTGTCTGTGGTAGGCCTATTCGTAATGGTGGTAAATGGAAGGTAAAAATGTTTATTCGTTAGTAAAAACTCAACTGGTGTACTGTGTTCTTTGTTGGGTGCTACATTCCTTTCGAAGGTCCTCTCTGGTCACACGGGGTCAATGAAATATCCGTTAACTCATGGAAACCTTGGATAGTTTAACCAATCTGGACTATGTTATTTAGCTGTATTCACTGTAGGAACTATGGGACAAGAAAAAAAGGCAGCTTCACCTGATCGGTTGCAAGGAAAACTCTACTGCCTGGATACAGATAGGTCGGTACAGACCAAGATTTGTCCGGTCGACATATCAAATGGCTTGTCGTGGACGTCGGACAACAAAACAATGTATTATTGTGACTCGTTAAAGGTTTGAAAAAACGGATTATTGGATTGCGATTTTAATCGTATACATAGTACATGTACTGGGATGATAATCTGACTTAGGTATGATTTTTACTGCGCAACTGTTGTAAACAGAAAAAAAATCAAATTCCACAAATAAGACACGCGTTATATACTTGGAAGTGGATGTTATCGGATATTTGTTTCTCTTCCTTATATATGGACGCCATTCGTTTTTACACGGACAACAATCACAGTACATATCTTCGTAATAATAGCAGGAAACTATGATTTGGCCGGTTATACCACCAGTTGTGTAGAATTGGTCCAATTAAGCCTGCTAAGTGTAGAAGCAAACATAAAGTGACCCATCTGAGTACATTTATGCTCAGGGCGTATATAGAATTATTAACCACACTGGTTCAAGACGATTATTTTACCTCTGCGCCGTGGGGTGGAGCAATCTCCGGCACTTGATACATAATGTTCCATTTCCAGAAAACCATTGACGCATACGATTACGACATAAACACGGGAGAGATAGGGAACATGCGTGAAGCGGTGAGGTTTGACGAAAAGACTGATGGAATTCCGGATGGCCATTGCATTGATGCTGATGGAAATATATGGGTGGCTATGTTTTTTACTGGGCAGGTCATCAAGGCTGACCCGAGAACAGGTTTGTTAAAGTCAATATCATGTCGTTGTACAATGTGCTTTCGCCAAGTATTTAAAATATATAACAAATTCACCGAATTTTAAATGTAACACTTCACTTTCATATTCTAAGGGATATATTCTTAAAATGAGTATGTTCTTTGGCTAATTTTTGTGTTCATAGGTAAAAAATTACAGTACGTGAAAGTAAGTGACACTGCATTGAAAACGACCTCGGTATGTTTCGGAGGTCAGAACTTTGACGAAATGTACGTCACGTCTGCCCGTAACAAGCCACTCATGGAACCGATTGAAAACGACCTTTCCGGCGGATTATTTAAGGTAACTGTCCATTGTAGCAGGTGTGAAGTAACTTTTATCCGGATTTTAAAATGCACGAATAAATGAAGTAAATCTAGCTTGGTGGATTAGTACGTAGGCTTTTAGTTAGTCTGGTGGTTTTGTGCGGCGCCTTTCAGCCAAAAGGTTGCAAGTTCGAAACTGGTAGCTAGTTTGGCGGTTGTGCCATTGGGAAAGACACCTAACGGGCATTACTTAAGCTAATTTTGACGGTTGTCCGTGTATTAAATGCCTTTTTTTATTCACGAGAATAAACATAAATATCCTATCCTATACAGGTTGAAACACAAAGTCACTGTTCTGTTTTCGCATTTTAGCCTATATAGCTATTATTACATAAAACCAAACAAACTGGTGAAATCTTACCATTTCTGCAGATTACTGGTCTCGGTGTTCGTGGGCTACCAGCGAATGAATATGAAGGTTGAAGTGATGTGACTTGTTTTGGGTCGATTGACTACATTAATACATTGTATTATTAAAACAATATATATAATTAAGACTCAATCTTGTATGAAATTTGTGTGTAAAAATAAAGTCCTTACCTTTATCGTATTAAATTTGTTATTTGTGCTAAGCAAAAAAAAAACACTTTTCTGCACTATGGAGACTATAATTCCAAGCCAGAAAACACCGGGATCTAAGAGTTACTGGTATGGTCACGTGGCTGAAGGGTTAGCGCGCCAAATCACACAGTATCATTTCCAAAAAAGGGCGACATGCACTATTCGGTTTAAATCTGACGCTTTTAGCGACCTGGCTGGGGTAGGATATTCATGTTTGTCCTCGTGCATGGGAAAACGCAAGTTGCGTCAACACACTGGAAATCGTCAGATTACCCCGCGGTAACGTACATTTTTAGTGGTATCTCTTGCCGTCGGTTTTAACATAACAATTTTCAAACAACGCTAAGCCTTAAAGTAAATGGTATAATTGCGCGTGCATGTTTTAGACTCGGGATTAACGGAGCCAAATTGTGAAAAAGATTGTATTGCATTATCGCTAGATGGCGCAACTGCATTAGGTACCCGACGCGCAAAAGTTTTGGTATAAAGCTTACACGACAGCTTAAATAACACAGAGAAATAAATATTCGGAAAAGTTTACGAGCACCGACAAAAAAAAAACAAATTATCAGAAAAAAACAAAAAGCGGGTTTTGTAAAAATTTTGTGTCCAGTTAAGTATAAATTCTGTGCAAAATTTAATGAAACCTGTAAGAATTCCAATACTAATAAGTATATCAACAGGTCTCAAAAAAACGCAACTTTTACCTTGTTAAAATATAAAAACAGGAAAAATAAACTACGCAAGTTCAGCTAAAATGGTTAAAATACAGACAGAACTACAATTTTACATTTCTTGCTACAACACAACCAACCACCCAGTGCACGAGATAGGACGAAGGGAAACAGAACAAAAGTCTGTAAAACGATTACAGGAGTAAAAATATTTGAAGTGAGCCTTTACATAAAAACAGCACAGCTTACGGAACATAAAGCAAAATTCGGATTCGAGGGAATATGACTGGTGCTTTGACTGAACGGTACCGCTACACTGCACACCTACGATAAAGCGAATGCTTCACACGATTACACAAAATGAAGCCATATTTGCATGCGAAATATTGCATATAAACCTGAATCGCGCCAAATGGAACGCTTTCATTATTGCACGGCATATTATTTACAGATGCTGGTGCACATGGAACTCCTACAGACGCTGGATAAACCCGTCGCCGGGGTGGTTTGGTATAGCGACTAGGGATAAGGCACGGGCGGTTACATTGGGGTTGAAGGGGGGAGTGGTCACGGCCTAAAAATAGGTGAAAGTTCACGCCTCGTCGTCGTCGCTTATTTCAGCAGGATCACGGCCGTTGGCGGTTTTGTCTTCTGTCAGGCCGGTTTCGTCGATAACGGCGACTTGGTCGACCCTAGAAACAGGTAAATTTACTACAACATTTAGGTAATTTCTTAAAATTTAGGTAATTTCCTTTTTGTGTAGGTCTGAATTCTAGAACATTTTAAAAACACAATCTGTTACAAGGGCACGCTTACACAGCTATACACATGAGTCATACGCAAAATAAACTATGAATGAATAAAAGAGAAATACAAAAGATCTGAACCGCCACTTTGAGTGCACAAGGCGGTACAGTCTCTTGATTTCACCAATGTGTACATCATCGTCGTGATATGGCATGTACGACCGTTTAATATCATATACCAATAGTTTAATGGTGGTATTTTCTGTATAAGGACACTTAAGGCAAGCCTTAACCGTTATAACATAGGACGGGTAATCTTTAGATTGTTATATTACCTTGGGCCACTGGTGGGATTGCCCTAGCTATGCATTTTTAATCCCTTAAAATGCACTTTAATTCCTTACCATCAGCTTTGGTGTTTTTTTTAATAAAGTTTTCTTTTACACTTTATGTTTAGAATTTTTTTCACGTCAGAAATTAATGTATATTAGATACACCGAACGTGGATCGGTTTGTAATTCCACGAAGTAACAAAGACTTACAAATTGGTGTGAAACGCCTTGTTTGGCACACACGGTTCAGTAACTATACTTTAAATAGATTATTTAAATTAACAAAAAAAGTCAAGCGCACGCATTAGGGCTTTGGCGCACAAGTTTTTTTTTGGAAAAATGCATCTTGCCAATTCTCCTAAATCGAAATAATTGTGGCGATTCTTAATTTTATAAATTGTAATCAAAATAAAAAGTAATCAAATTTATCTTAATCAGGACAAAAAAATGTAGAAATTCGGGGGAAATTAACCAATTAAGCGGTAAAACAGATGTCTGTGAACAAGACATTCGCTGTATCCGTGCAGAATCGATTTTGCGTGGCAAATTATGCGTCAGAATCGAATGTAAACGGATAATGGGGTTACTGCGCCCAATCAATATTCATTTGGAAGGTTATTATCAATTACAATATCGTTAATGTAGTCTGTGGCCCGTTATATTATTAACCAGGATAGCTGGAATTCGATTAGTGTGGGGAATTACAGGAATCCGACTGATATGGAACGAATAGAAGCATTTTTACGTGGACGAATCAACAATTGTTACGCGGGTCGGTTTGTGAATATACCGTTTAAGCGAAGTATAGATATAAAAAAAACTGGTAAAGCGACCATTGCTTTGGACCAAGTAGAAATGGACGACTTGCGTACATTTAATGTATTATTTAAAAGCGCCTTCGTAAGTAATGCTATAATAGGTTTAATTGTTTCACCTCGCAGAGAGCTTTCCCGGTTTAGCCATAGGTAGTCTACACTGTTCAGGCCACAACCATGGCTTGTAGTTGGATCCGTTCTTTTTCTTCCAAGCCCCGTACTTTCTAGCCGCCTTATGAATTCTGTGAATAACCTGGAAAAAACAGGCTCGTTAGATAAAAAATACGCTCGTAAAGGCCGGATATCGATGAACTGCATGAATAAGCGCGTTATTTCTACTTCCGTATGATTCAACATTCAAATAAGCGTCACTCGATAACCTCTACGACGGGACTATCGTCTGTTTAACTTAACCGCCTGGTTTATCTCCACACTTTGGTTTGAAGGTTTTCTAACAGAACTACATTTGACCGCGGTGATAGAAAATTCGCGAATCCGTGGTATAAAGCTTAAGCGTTGTTCAATCCAAGGATGATCTCTGGACATTAGAAATAATCTCAAGGATAACATTCGACATGGAGACGAGGATTTGTAATTTTGCAAATTGCATTTTAACTAGCGCTGTCGTGTTTACTGCGAAAGTAGGATAAAAAGCACTTGTTCATCTGTACCATATGTCCCGACGCTCGTGTGTATTTACCACATAGTCCAAATCAGTAATCACAACCTTTACGTATTCAATCAACTACGACCTTGTCCTTGGACCTGCCGTATAAGGGAATTACAGGTTGATAAGCCCACATTATTACATCATAGAAGTCTCCAGGGGGACAGTATAATGCACTTTAATCGACATGGAACAAGATCATCCGGTACCTCAAGTGACATTTCAAAAATCGAAGCGTTGTGACAAACAACAAAATCGATAACGACGAATTTATTAACGCGTGTCGTGTGGTTGTGTAGTGCATCAAATATTGATATCCTTTCATCGCTACTGTAGCCGACGGGGCAAATTAAAACGGACCAGAGTAGATTATTGCTTATGTTTAAACTTTCATTGAGTCAGAAATGGGACCGCTTTGCAGCTGTTGGCATATTTAAAACGCAATTTGTAACCAAAGGTAACCGTTTGTGCTGTGATTGTTATTTCTTTGTAGGTCAAACGTACCGACATACATTCGTTGCCTTTCAAGCGAGTTAATGTGATTAATTCTCGCTTTACGAATGTTAACAGTCCAATCAGCTTGTGTTAACGGTCCCCATGCGTTACATATATTTAAATACATTTCGGGAGTACGGCGCAGAGAAATAAAAGACAGTCGAAAAACACATCTACTCTCAGTATAGTGCATTTTACATTTTAAAATTTCGGTATTTCGTCTCAATATTAAAACACATATTGTTTGATAAATACTACCCGTTGTTTAAGCATTGTACATAAAAGGCTACGAATAAAATTTTCCTGCATCGGGTGACGTACCGCCGTGTTTCAACTTTGGTGAAATACATATACCAAAAAAACGAATGTTTTGTACGGAAGCAGACAACATATTACTAATGTGACCCTGACTGAAGAAGTCAATGCAGATACAAAGAAAACTGCACAGCTTTAATATAAATGGTTAAAGGCGGCAGAAATCGTGAGGGAAATATCCTGTTTGACGCAAGTCTTGGAACCAGAAACGACATTTGTGATATATTATCGGACATTACAACGGGGTGAGTGTATTGCTGCAACACCAACTCATTGCATGGGGAACTGTACAAAAATTACCCTTGCGTTACATCCCTTGGATATATAGAAGGTAGGCATAAGCATAAAATTTCGCGTAATATAGGTTCAGAGGGCTAGGAATACCCGCAATGTTAAGTTTTTTCGCAGAATTTTGGATATCTAATGTACCTTTATAATCTTAGGCTGACGATGAAAGCGGGGTATTATAACTTTGCCCAAAGTACTAAATTAACAAGAACTCTTAACCCAAGCCTTAATACTAACCGTCACGCCCAAATCGTCATTTTATCGAGCACATTTCCTCGTTTCCTTTTATAGTGAGCGTACATTCGCATGTCAGCGTATAAGAAAAAACAATGTTGCGCTAGCAAGATAGTGTGGGGTCTGGGCCTAAACGATTTGAATCTAACAGGATTCCACCCCGTGTGAATATCTGTTAAGAATATTGCTTTCCACTAATAATAACAATATCGCACGAACAATAATGCCCGGTTCGTTTACCAGTAATAGCTGTAAGAGGACTCCTATCATATATTGTTGCAGATATGTATAGGATAAAAATGCATATGGTACTTCCCGTCAAGTGACGGTTTCGTTCTCCGAAATAACATATAAATAACAATCGCCATATGTTAAACACTTTTATTGAGTTATTGTGGTGGGGCAGACGTCATAATAAAGAGTTAGTTATATTAAGACAAACTATTCTTACAAATAAGTATAAAGCCTTTCTGTATCGACATGTCGCAATCTAAAAAAGGCAATATAAACGGGTTGTATTGTTTGTATATAGTTTGCCTCCACCTTAAACAAAAGGTCTTGACTAATCCTGCATACATCCAAATACAAAGCGATGAATCAACGGAAAAGTGGTTTGTTTGTAAACGTGGAAATAATGGCCCTTTTGCATAATCGTAGAATCTATTTTACGATCGAGACCAGCCGGTCCAAATACTTTGCGATCGGTTGTCAAAGTATCAGACACTTAGTAATAAATAATGCACAAGCATGTCATTAAACTGGCGAGGTGACTTTATCAATATGAGTTTTGAGCAAGATTTGGCGAAAGAAACTCACTATCTTGGATACAGTTAAAGCGATTGCACTTAGCGAAAAAGCGTCGACCAGTTCACGTTACGAATTACAATCGTTTAACTAGAGAGTGTCAACCACGTGTTTAACCATCACTATTTGTAAAACACATGTCGTATGCCATATATTCATGCTACAGGGTCCCTAACCACATTTTGTATTTTATACGCTGTGTATGTAGTTATTGTTTCTGCAAGCATAAACTCATGGGTCCCATAGTTATCAAACCAAACTTCTTCCCCATGTGTAGGTAAAAAGAACAATCGTGTTAGATTTACAAAGATTTCATCACAAATGTTTTAAATTAAAACTTTTTTTAAGTGCTGTATTGAAATAAAGCTAAATTCCTAAAACAGTTCGATTTAGTTTTCATGGCTTCGGGGAATTCCCCATGGGCTTGGTAAATAAGTTTATGTTTTTACATATGTGGGTCATGTTAACTATCAATTCTTAAAGTTTTCATCCGATTTGACGAATCCTTGTTGGAGATGTCAGTGCAATGTGGCATGCCTGTCACAATCATGAGTCAGGAACATCTTTTCGTTTTTAAGGGAGTTACCCTAAGTAAATGTTTTCTTTCTTTTAAGTTACACAGGGTGGCTAACGATCTAGCATTCCACAAAATCTGATCAAAATTAGAGCAGCCGGTTAAACGCCATGTTCCGAAAAGCTATTTTTTTTAGAAAAATAACCGTTTTGGATTTTAACGTCTCCGGGGAGTTCCCCTAGATTTATCACCCACAATTTTGCTCCTGTGTATCTAGACCATGTTGTCTAACAAATGACAAAGCTTTATTACTATTTTATTATTCCTTTTGGTAGATGTCGGGGCGTCATGCCATGCCTGTCACAATCATGATTTGGGAACAAAATTTTATTTTTTAGGGTATTTTCCTAGGTAAAATTTTTATTTCTTCCAAGTGTTAAATCAGTGTCTAATGCACTTACGTTCCACCAAATCTTATTCAAATTGGAGCAGCCGTTTAAGCGCTATGCCACAAAAAGCTATTTTTTTCATAAAAAATACCGTTTTGGTTTTTAACTTCCCAGGGGAATTCCCCTTGATTTATCACCCAAAATTTTGGTTTCTGCATATCTAGACCATGTCGTCCAACAAATAGATAAGTTTCATAACGATTCCATTATTCCTTCTGGTAGATGTCGGGGCGCCATGCCATGCCTGTCAAACCTTTGACGAAAAAAAAAAAGAAAAAAAAAAAAGAAAAAAAAAAACGGACAAAAACAATATGTGTCCCAATTTTTCAATTGGGACCCATAATTTACCGTTATGGTAGGCTTTGAAACGAGTACATGATGTACAAATTCTCTGTAAAATAATCATTTTAGGTTTAAGTAAATCGACTGGTAGTCTTTTTAACCACACCTAAATGACGCAACCTGAATCATTATTTTAGGAAGAATGTTTACTTAGAACAAACAAGATAAAGTCCACCTGTTTGGTTCGTTGATATTCACGCACCGGCTGACAACTATAGCGAAGTTTTCTTTCATATACATAAGATATAACCTTTGGGAACTAAACAGATAGAAATCTATGTTTTTACATTAAGATGTATTTAGAATAGGTCCATGTCCATGCTTATTGAAGTTTTACTGTTTGTAGTTATAATGCCATTGTATTTCATTGATACAGTTAATAAGTATAACCAAATTACCTTGGGTGTAAAGAACTCTGCAACTTTATTGACAACCCACTTTGGCAGAGATCCTGGAATTTATATGGATTATATGCTTTATACTTGTACATAAGAATGATACCATGCTCATTTCTTATCCCTGGGGTTGCAAAATGACAGTGCATCTAATATGACATTGGTTAGAGCAAATCCAACACCAATGGCTAAGGTGAACAAAGACTTAGTAATGTCATCCTATATAATGTACTAGATCGGTCAACAGGACTTGGCTAAGGATTATGATGATTATGCCTCTGTTTTTTGACTTACATAGAAACAAGTGAAACTTAATATGGAGCAAAACAATACCACACATTCTGTAGCCATATGGCCATCAAAGCAATGTTGACAGGTGTCATTTTGAACGTATTTACTATTTATATTCTTGCTCACTGTTATTCTTACGAAAAGATGATGAATAAACGGAATTTGTTGACATTTGAGTTTTGACGCATTGTTATTTCAATGCATCCTTTTCACAGATGGGAAGCCTAAGTAATATATCAAATCAAAAGTTGGCATTTGATAACACGGCTGCGCAAACTTTAAAACTAATCGCATTAAAGGATTTAATCTAGCATTGGAATGTTTCTGTGGTTCTTATAATGCTATAGGATACTTGTATCTATTACGTTGAGGTAATGTACCTAAAATAGTATCTGGCTACAATACATACGATTATGAAATGACCTCGTATCAACCGAAGGAACACGTGTCTGTTAGTCAAGCCATCCCATATATTTCTGATTATTGAATGATTATGTATATTAATATGTATTAGCCAAGTGAAAACAATATTAAAAAAAACACTGGTACCATTATAAATATTATTTTAAAAAGCATTATGTTCATTTAACAAAAAAATTAGAACAATTCAGTTTTACCTCTTGGGTCAAAATGGGTCAAGTATAAGAAGTCCGCTGAATTTGGACCGGTTGGTCGAATAAGGTAACCTGTGACCAAGGAAATAGCTCTAACCATGTTGCTTTTTGGTGGGTAATCCTGAAATGCAAAGGAAATATTTGATACAATGCTGTTATGTAAAAACACTGCATGTGTAAGGGATTTTGTATACCAATAACAAAGAACATTATACCATGTGGTATTCATCATGCAACAGACAAACCCATCATATAACTTATGATACCAATCATCTAACATATGAACCTACGTGAACTCAGTAGTACAAGCCGTTAAAGAGGATTAAATATTAATGTTGGGACTAAAAGAGGACATGGTAATGGAAAATTCCCACCCACATAGCTCTGTGGTTAATGCCACATCCTTTATGTTCAAGGGTGCACCGGTGGCCTTCACAATTCTGTTCACAGACAAACCACATTATGGTGGCCCTTATCCATTGGTTTACTCTAAAAGCCCTTTATAATCAAGCATATTGAAAATACCAAACAAAAAACAGGTCAGGCAACCTGACTGTTGGCACTGCTTTTTATGTACTCCCTGTCTTGTATCATTTTTCCCTCATGGGCATAATACAAGGTGTCTAATCCATAGGGAACCAATCATAAATCAATTACAAGATCCCTAATTATGTGACAATGAAACCAGTGAAAAATTTTTACTTACAGTGTGAGAGACAGATTTATTTATCATCAAATATTCCTTGGGGTCTCTCATGTTTGGGTAAGCGATCCACGAACATAGAAATAACACATCTCTTGGTTTTACTGGAGTTGGACATTTTACTGAAAAAAAAGCACAAACAAAATTTAAAATTGCAGAATTGGTAACTAAAATCGGCAACATGTAATATAAAAGTTGGATTACTTTTTTAATAACAACCTTTGTTGAAGCGATTTTTTAAATAGGGGAATAAAAAGACATTTGGAAATTAGAAAGCTTTTTACTTGGTCACTATCAGTTTTACAGTCATATGGTTTAATTACCTGCATAATACGACACGGTGTTGTTAACACATAGTTTGCATATTTCCTTCATTTCAATCATATCATGATCCCATTTTCTTCGGTATTCTGTATCATGGATCACATCGAATAGGGTAGCAGCTGATACGTCGTTAAAAGATGTCACCGCCTACAGAAATAAAGTTACTTTAAAAACATCCCTATTTGAACTTTTAGATTATGCAAGAGTCGCAGACAGTCATTTATACATTATTCATAGGCTCCGCAGTACATTATTTTAAGCACATAATGCGTGAATTACCAACTTTTAAAAACTTAAAGTTTAAAGTGTTTTTAAAATATAACAAGCATCCTTTATAAGAATGAATTATAAATGTGGTACAAATTGATCAGTAATCCAGACCTTAAGAAGCTTGATGTTGGAGTTGGTTTGGGCTCTGGTTGAAACGCAAACATTCTTTTTGTTAAATATAACTTCCCACCCTTCCTTCTCTTCAACCATGGATTTAAAATCCTGAAAACTGTTATCATCTGCAGGGAGCACCAGGTCATCTTCATTCATTGTGGAAAAGTAACAATTTTTTTACCACAGCTAAAAGTTGATTCTACCAAGCATACAAGCTGTAGAAAACGTACAATATTAGTGAGATATTAACCGTAGTCAATCTTTTGAAACAATTTCACGTTTAATGTCCTGTCACATTTGTAAGCCTTTAGCTGGATCAATTGAGGTAATCCCCTTACCCTTAGTCTATCTATACTGAAAATACACACGTGACGCCAAGCACATTTATACAAATTAAATCGACATGCTACATACAAATATAAAAAGTTACAATATTAACAAATTTAGTCATATAATTCACTTGGTAGGCTTTCACTCAGTGCATCAGTTTTCTAACGTACAGCCAACGACCTCTACGCACGCACACTGTCTTCTGGTCCGAATGATGTTTACATAGTTACGTATGAAATGTATGGTAAATAGAGCATGTCGCCTTTTTTACCTTGGTTGACGGGGAGTATACCCTCTATTGGACAGTAGATCTATCCTTGCAGTGTATCGACACCTGTTTAAGTAAAGTCGGAGGCCTTAATGTCGTATTCTCAGGACAAAACCAAGCAAGATTATATAGTTTATTATAAATAATTCATGTATTTAAAATGAAAAAAACACAGTTTAAAACAATTATCAATCCTACGAGAATCAATGCAAAAACAGCTATTTTCTTTAACATTTTGATAAAAAGCCATACGCTATATTGAAACTGTTAACAAAACTAAAATATCTGCTTTAACTGTGTCATCAACAGAAAGGAAGGGAATTACCTTTTTACCGTGCTCAGTTTCGATACCGTGATGGTTAGTGCTACATACTGTTCGTGGGAGTAATTGAATAAAATAAAATACTGGCTACACTTGTACTAGAAAGTTAAGATGATGCATTGAATATATGGGCCTAGATTAGTCTTATCAATATAAAACGCATTCGACAAGTCTATAAATAGATCTTCGTTTAATCGGCCTAAATATATAGCCTATATTTAATTTATAGTCAACAGCTTGGTAGTCCTATAGCGGTTAATGTACGGCAAATGAAAAGTCTTTGATTTTATTTCCGATAAGATCATTGATTAATCAGTTATGGGCCTATATTATATATATCAACAATGTTGTTATATACTATAGCATTGCCCAAATACCATATTCGGTGGTCATATCCGAGTACCCACAAGATAATTAACTGAAAGAGGGTGTTATACAGCTGCTACTGTTAAGGAAATATATATTTTATGCTCGTAAACTTAAAAACAAAATGGCATTGTCTCGGTCAATCTTCATATTACTTCTTGCCCACTATCTGGAAAGGTGTGTTACACATGATTGAGGCCTTTGCCTGAACGAGACGACACTGCTCAAGTTCATCTCATTATTGCATTGGATGGAGGCGTTCGTTACCAGCAGTAAGCCATAACCAACTAGTCATTCGGTATCAATTTAAACACCCTTTAACTATTAACGAAAATATATAAATCTGACTTGTACGACTTTGTTAAAAGATAGGGCATATGTGTATTAAAACGATGAGATAAATGCATTAATATATATTAAAAGCACAAATTCACAGCAAACGGTTAGAATATGAAGACGAAATTACCGGCAGCGTAACATACGCCAATGAAACATACGGTAGCTTGGGTCTCATTATCAACTCAGGGTGTGAACGTTTGCTTATATAGTTCATGTTTTAAGGCATGTGACTCAATTTGTGCTAATAATAAATAAAAAAAAAGTAGCATACGCAAAAATAATAGGAATAAATGTGCGGTTCGCAGTAAGATGGGCGGATATTTTCGCTATACGTGTAAAATTCTCTCTTGCCTTTCGCTGGATAAATTAGTTTCGTCCGATTTCGATCGCCCGATTTGGCCCTTTTCAGAAGGGTAAACTATATTGGCTGTGTACGGAGATGGGGTGTGGGGTGTTACGGGAGTGAGAGAGGGTGACACGCTGGGTGACATGGCGGGTGAGGTAAAACTGGATTCGTGGCTGATAGGCGACCTGGGTAACGAGGAAAGGGAGAGTCCCCTATTGTAGGATGACGAGTAAGGAAGGGTGCTCGATTTCGAATTTACCGATGCATCGCTGCGATGGGTACGATGGGACTTGCCACTTCCCACACTCCCCGGCGGCCGGGTGGCCATTACATAGGAATACGACGGCAGTACTGGGCCGTGTGGGCTGCTAGTATTCGACTGTGGAGCTGGGTAAGTGGGGCTAGGTCGGGGGTAAAGGCTTTTAGCGGAAGATGAACTTAGATCGAAGGTATTAGCGTTGGATAGCGCTACAGGGGTCGCTATATCTGTCCCATGCTGAGGCACCGCTGTAAGCAGTGGGGGCGGTCGAGTCGATCGTTCCGATAAAACGGATGATGCCGTGCTGAGTCTGCTACCGACGCTCGAGGCGGATTGCTGCTTCAATCGTTGCTGCAGCGCCGCCGCTTGCCGGATTGCGCTTGACTCCTCGCGCAGCCGAGCTATCTCCGAGAAGACGCTGCTGAGCGGTTGATATTCCGGCTTCCATTCATCCGCGCTAGGAAGCGGCGGGGAGGGTGACACCGGGCTTTCCTTGAGAACCCCAAGCGACGCGTGGAGCACAGCGCGACGGTGCCGGTCGTCCAGGTTGAAATTGGCCGCTGGCGGAGGCTCGGCGCCGCGCATCGGAGGAAGCGAGACAAGCACGTCCTCACCACCGCCCTCATCCCCAAACTCATGGATGCTCTCCACACTTTGGGGTCGATTGGCGATTTGCTTTGCCGGAGGTATTGGTGGAGTGTCGGTGGACGAAAGATCGATATCCTGTTATGAAGACAACAAAATCAAACTAAAGGGACAAGCTCTCAACTGACCACGTGTCAGATAACCACAAATAACATATACTGAATTTGGGCGGATCTACCCAAATTCAGTATATGTTTCGGTCGCAGTAACCACTCGGCCACCTGACAGTACCTATAGGTCATATTTTAAAGGACATGCTTGCTGTATATGAATCGGTAGCTCTACTGTTCGACCACATGACCATTTTTATAAAGTTTTTTTTAATTGTTTTTTAACCAAGTTTCTAACCCATAATGGGCTCGACACTACGACCGTTTTTATATAGAAATCGGTATGTGTATCGGAACAAAAACTTGAGAAAATTCATCCGACTATTTTATGGCGTCACCTGCTGGATTCCCGAATCCGGAACGCGTTCGCGCTTTTCACGAATGAGCGACGCGGAAGACGATTGCTGTCCGGACGACGGCGACGTGGAGTTGATTCGGAGGACTTCTTCGTCTTCCGCCGATCCGTCGTTCCCGGTGTGCGTCGGCTCGCGCGGTTGCGTCACGCGATGACGTAACGCACGATCGGCAAGACTCGTCGATATGTGAGAAGGATTTCCAAACTGACTCGCTGCGTAAGTGAAGGTGATTTAAATTCGCAAATTGCTTAAAAAATGTGTTTTATAATTTTTTAAGCGGCCACTTGCATGTTAGCCAGTTTCTTTTAACACTTTTATGTATTTTGTACTGGTATGTTGTGTTGTTAATTTAACGTAATAACTCTTGTTGTTTTATGTACTGCTTGTCCGGACAGTTCGCTTATTTGGCGAGCGTCCGCGATCCATAGATAAGTTGTGTCCTTTTGGCATAGCACTTAGTGAACTTGGTCTGAATCGAGTGGATTAATAGGTAACTAAAATAATATTAAGTTGAAAAAGTCTTGGTCATATATATCAAACTGCAATAGATCCGGTTATATAACTCCTTTTGGTTCGACCGATTTATTATCACAACCATCGTCCAGTATTTGTTAAGTGCCTTAGCCAAGGGCATAACCAACCAGCTATAGAGACAGGATTCAATCCGTCACCATTCATCTAAATACTCGCACTATAAACGAGCTACTCTACTAGATTGGATAGTTAATGCAGTCAAAATATAGATGTATAAACAACGGTTAATGCATGGTGCAGTGAAAGATTTTAAACCAGCAACTTACAAGTAAAATCGTTGTTTGAAACGCCGTTGGTCAATTTGCTTCTCGGTGGCGCAGTGCCGCTGGTGGTTGCAACGTTACGCGAACCCCGAAGCATTTTCAGCTGCAAAATAATCCGATCAGACATTTTCTTTGTGGCACTCAAAAAACGATCGCCAAAAGCAAGTGAAGTGTATAGTTTTAGGATGCAATGTAAAATAGGTAACTATTAAACCGATGCTGATGCTGGACCGTATTTTGTGCGCAAAGCTGATGTTTTATCACAAGAAAAACTTATACAGAGTTAAAGTCGAAGAAAAAAGAACAAATCCGAAATCACAGGAACTTGTGTTATTCTAACGAGGGAAACAATGCCCCTTGCGCTGATAAACGTAAGCAACCCATCCTATGGGGAACATAATATTTATGTTTAACAAAGGTAATCGTCCTGCCCGATGTCGGGTTACCGGAGTTATTGCGGTGTGGTTATTATAATGGACACGTTCATACAGTTTTTAACCAACCCATATTTCGTTGTGTTTAGAAAACGTTTAGCTGGTTTTAAGTCCAAGGTCACAACCAACTAGAACTGGTTTCGAATCCGCCACGTTTAGAATAACAGGGTGTCGCGCTACCACTCAGCTAACCGGACGGATGAGTTTCTTTAAAATCAGCTGCCCTAGCGACGTGTAAATCAAATCCTTGTCACAGGGCTTTACTGTACATAATACATTTGACCTCCACTATTTTCACTACCTGATAATCGCCGGAAGAGCCATTTCCGACCGATTTCCCGTTCTTGTGCACACCGTTAGTATTCACTTGTCCCTGGGTGGCGCCCGTGGGCGAGGTATCATGGGGAGAAGAAATGTCGTAGAAGCTTTTTCCGTCGCTTTCCACAGGACTTCGATTCGGTGTTTTCGATGTCGAGGCGTCCAATTTGCTTTGCTCTCTGTGTTTGTATACAGCATTACATATAAGAAAATACTTAACTTATTGTATAGGTAATATTCATAAACAGCCGAAAAATACGTCTACGATACACGTTAACAAAATGAAATAGGCAACAAATATGTACAGCGATGTTTATAACACTTGTAATCGGAAATAAGATGTTGATAGGTCGCTGTTGCTTAAACATCGAGAAGATTTAAAGCCTTTCCCTTTGGTATGGGTATGGAGCGGGGTGGTAGGGTTCCATAGGGATTTTAACAACACTAGTTTAATTCCAAACAAGTTTGAGCCCACAAACGTAATGCAGTTTAAAAAGATTTCAGCAACACAACACCGTGAATACGGCTGTCGATTTTGTTTTATCAGTTTCACCGTACACTGTCGTAACTTATAGCTATGAGGCGACCAACCTGTACATCCGCTTGTTGTAGCAGTGCTTGCCGATCAAAATGAGCACAATGGCACACGCTATTCCAGCTATCACGCCGAATACTATGGACAGGATCTGGGCTTCGGGTGGTATAATGGGCGTTCCTGAGGACATGGTTGCTGATTAGTGGAACGGCAACACTGGAGAAAATCTCATGGGAACACTCGACGTTTCATCGGAGACTTAGCATATGATGTTTACTATTTTATAATAATCAAAGAAAACACCATGTTTTTAAGTTGAGCTATTTTGCAATGTAAATCGATAATGTGTTTAAAGAACTTTCTGGGTATTTTCAATATATAAGTGTTGCTTAAACACTTCCAATCCCTTGCATTCTAATCCGAAGTTTAAGAATAGTATTAATACACGTGTCAGATATAAATGACTCCTGTACGTCCGTGGCCGAATGGTTAACGCGACCGATACATAAACCGACTCACATACAAAAAAACACGGTCTTAGCAACGAACCTGTAATGGTTTCGAAACTAATCATGGTAAAAAAATACATGACTCCCCTGAAAAACCACGAGCTTACGGCGCTTCGTGCTCTTACCTGTTATCTCCACTGTCACGTGTGTGACCGTTTTTCTCTGCGACGATCGAGCCGACACTCTGAGTATCCTCGCGTTGCCGTTGGTCACCTGCTCACTCAAGCGTATGACTCCTGACGTCACGTTGATGACGTAGCCGTGACCGACCGACGCGTCCTCTAGAAAATATTTGACTTCTCCGTCTGCTCCCATGTCGGCGTCGGTGGAGTTTACCTGCAAAAGCCGGTGTGAAACTTAGCCTTTAAATTATATTATTTTTGTTTTGCCGACAGACTGGTGGTAAAAATGTCCTATATGGTTATGTCTTGTATATGATTCTCATTTTGTTCTGTGTTTATCATCGACTTTTTTTCTAGTCCCGTGGGGTAAAATTATAACCTGACTTTTCCGTTTGACTCACCTGACCCACCACATAGCCCTCTGGGGAGCCATAAGGCACCAGGAACCGATACCCCATTGCGCTGTCCGTATGAAACATTGGTGCGAACTCATCCACTGGCAGTACATCAATGGACACCGGTATTATGTCGGAGGATCCGCCCGCGTCGGTCGCCACAACATAAAAGAAATACCGGTCGCACTGCTCGAAGTCAAGACTGGAAAAAAATATTTTTCGGTCAATATAAATAATGGAAAACATACTGTTTTTTTTGTGATTATATATAAAGAGGAATATGTGCTATTCGGTAATTATAAAAGAAAATATCCTTTTTTAATATTTATAAAGGGAAATATGTTTATTTTTTGTAATTAATTTTGTAATTTTTAAATAAATTATGTTGTTTTTGGTATCGACTACACATTGGTAGTAAGAACACTAGTGTTAATCTTTCTCAACTATTTATTAAATAAACATGTTTTTCTACTGTTTATTTCTGCATCCAATAGATTTAAAATAGACAGAACGTTAAAATTGAGGAAGCATCGAATACACCTACAATAGATTCGACAAACAATGAGGGAATTCAGACGAAGTTCCGGTAAAATACTAGTTTTCTAATACGTCCAGTACTAAACCCGGTCACTATTGAGTGTTGTCACTTACTCTTGTGTTGCGTACACTTCCCCTGTTGCGGAGTTCACTCGCATGATGTCCCGATCGTTCGTGCACGTCAAGTCGGTGGAGCGCGACCGAGCACGTGACAGGCTGTACGTCACGTGTCCGAAAGCGCCGCCATCATTGTCGTCCGCCACGAGACGGAGAAGTGTGGTGTTGGCCTTGGCGTTCTCCGGGATTTCAGCCTGGGTGTAAGGTGGTGTGACTTACTGGTTAATTCAACTGATATATACACCGAATTCTATACAAAAACGGCATGAATCGAAACTTATCTTGATAAAAAAAATTATCTCGGGTAATTCATCGTAAAAAAAATCATTTTAAACCGAGATAACATACGTTATGGTTAAATAAAGTGACAAATGGGCAATGCAGAACGCATACTGTACATAAACAAGCGACTGTACATAAACAAGCGACCTAAGATTATCATTGACCGAAACCGCAGCATAAACCACAGCTCTTGCCGTGTTTAAGAGGCGCGTCAAAAATGAACTATTAATAAAACCACTTGCTGACCTGCTTGAACAGGATCGTGAAAGTTGGAGGATATTCGTTGACGTCATCAACATCCACTATGACGCTAACAATGGCCGACTTGGCAAACGCCGAGTCCCTGTCGTCCCACACTTGCACAGTGAGCTCGTAGTGAGATTGCACTTCGTAATCCACGTACTGTGGGGAAAGTACGATAACATTTAATTGGATTTGTATTTGTTTGTGTAAGGAACTTAAAATTGAAAAAAAATCCCGTATTGTTGCTGGTGCGCCCCACTCAGACAGTCGCTGTGATTTTAACAGATTTATTTTTAAGATAACTTCATTTTTGAATAATCAATCGCTTGATACAACCACGTTAGGTTACTTGCAGTGAGAGTACTGGGCAAAAAGCGACCAAGGTAGCGATCGAACTTAGAATCTGACCAGGATTGACCACCGACCTTAACCACCAAAATTATGCCAGTTATAGGTTTAAGTAATTTTGAAATGACCAAACCAACCTTGGATACTAGCATTGCGCAATCGCTTGTGGCAGGGACGCAATCACCGAGTTCAAATGCGTTGTCGTCGTTGCCGGATATAATTTTGAACTTGAAATCGGGAGTGAGGTCGTCTTCGTTGGCGTAAAGCTGCGAATGAACATTTTTAGTGAAGGTATATTGAACCCGGGCTTAACAGGAAAATTTGTGGATAAAAAAAACAGCAAAAACAGCACAATAAAAAAACAGGTTTCAGCATTTCACTGGTAAACCACATAAATACCGATTTATAGGGGTTTGGGTTTAAATATGATTTACCTAAACCAGGTTTAGGCGTGAACAAGGTATCTGCATATCCTTAGGGATTCGGAAAGAGTTTTTTATATTGGGTTTGGTATTTTTCAGCCCGGTAATAAAAATGCCGACCCAACCTTTTTGTTCGAACGTTTTTAAGTTGCAGTTATGTCCGATAAGCAGAGAAAAACAAATGTGAATAGCAAAAGGAAGGTTTCAAACACATTACGGATGGCACGCCCGTGTTGCCGAATACACGTTCCGAAACACGAATGATGTAATAAACAGATGCTTCAGTTATATTGTATTTACAGCTGTCATCATTGCTTAAGAGGCATTGAGAAATTGCGTATATCCCTAGAAACACTAATATGTTGTAGCGTTGGCAATTTAGGTTCTTTTTATCTTTCAAAACAAAATAAAGTTTTTAAAATAAAACAGAAACATGACAAACCTGCACTACAGGCTTAGGGGGCCCTGGCGCTTCCCCGATAATATTTTCCACCACTCTACCATGGTACGAGGTCTGGTTGAAAGTCGGCCGATTGTCGTTCACGTCGAGTACGTTGATTAACACTGTGGTATTGCTGTGAAAAAATATAAGAAAACGGTTAATCTGGTTGGGTTTTTGCAATAGGGAAAATGCACTTAGGTAATGAAGTTAAATTAAACTATAAACAGAAGTGCAAATTTTCACATATTTTTACTTTTGCCTCATACTGTTCCATCCAACCCATTTCTAATAAAATGGCTTCCACCATTTTAAAATATGTATGTTGCGATGAAGGTACGACTATATATATGATTTTGAGTTTAAATCATTAATACGAGTCTTTTTATACAAAAGTTAGTTCATTTGCACCCGTAGTGGCTGTTACTTTCGACTGGGAAGGTAAACCAGATTTCAAGTAAGGAAGATTCTTCATTGGTTCCTTCCTATGTTTGAAACAAAAAACCTTTGTCTCGAATGAAAGATTCGACATCTTCGACCTAATCCACAAAAATCCTATCCTATCCTTGTCCCGATACATATGTTTGAAACATAAAACTAAGCGGTGTGTGTAAAAATTTGTGGATGTTAGCCAATAAAAAACAAGTTTCCGCATACCACCGGTAAACCACATAAATACCGATTTACAGGTTTGGGCTTAAAGATGATTTACCTAAACCAGGTTTAGGCGTAAACAAGGTATCCGCATATCCGAAGGGATTCGAAAAAAGTTTTTTTATTGGGTTTGGTATTTTTCAGCCTTATCCCCGTACATATGTTTGAAACATAAAACATTGCACAAACCTGCTGAGACTAGGGGTTCCCTGGTCGATCGCGGCCACAATGAGAGAGTAGCGGTCGACGGATTCCCTGTCAAGTTCCCCCGCCACACATATCTCTCCGAGCACCTGCGTCCCCGGCCCGTCTATGGTGCGAATCTTAAACACCTTGTCAGTGTTGCCGGATAGAATTCTGTGTGGGAAAACACTGGTAAATTTTTATGATGTTTACAAAGATATTATAACAGCAACAAAGCGGCCAGGATTTCAAATATGAATACATTATTAAATATTTAAATAAAGATGAGCTCCTGACCAGTTTATTACATAACGCAACTGCTTGTGTAACTTCTGTTTTGAAGAATAAACTTATCCAATACAGCACCTTTTTCCGATCTCACCTGTTCATGGGTGTTATTTAAGTCATTCAGTTTTGTTTTTTTTATACAATAAAGAAATTTTGTCAAATATGTTATTTTGTATCAAGGACAGAGCCGTTAAACATAACTTACTGAACCAAGCACAAATTCACTGACCGGTAAACAATAACGTTGTTGTCACGTGAATAGTCGGCGTCGGTAGCGGTGATATTAATGATAGAGAAGTCACGTGATGCGGACTCGATCACCGAAGCTTCATAACCTTGTTGGTTGAACATCGGAGGGTTGTTGTTTATGTCGGTTATCTGCGACGCAGAGAAAGAGATGTAAACTCGTGAAGATTATAAGGTTATTAGAGATAAACGGTAACATCTTTCCAAAAAGTCAAAAGAGGCAAATAATATCAGTCTGCGGCTCGTGGTGGATTCATAACAGAATAATAAGGTTTTTCCGTGTGTGCGAAATAACGGCAGTCAACAAAATACAGGAAACCATAATATAAAAACAATGCACACATTACTATGGTTTTTGCTCACATTATTTTAGTGGGTTTACGCAACATCTGCTAAGTACGTTGCCAAAGAAAAATATGATTATTAAGCGGATGGTTTTTATCCACTTAAATTTTGGCTTATGGTCAGGCGGGTTACCACTCTACTGAGCGGACGATTTCCCATCTGTGGGACAATTGCAGTCGTTTATTCTTGCGTTATCTCCGTGTATGGAAAACACAATGGGCGTGATAGCACGGGAAATCGTCAGATTATCTCGCGAATACGTAATTGGCGTTAGTACACGTGTCACCATGCACTAACCCGCCAAGATATTCTACCGAACAATAACGCACAAGTATAATATGTAAGATTACCCTTTGTATACATTTTTACCGCACACACTGGTATAAAAAACGAGTACCTGACCGGTTTCCGAACTCAGCACCATACAGACAACACAATCAGCGCTTACCTGCACACGAACAGATGCAGATTGCACTCGACGTGGACTTCCGTGGTCGTAAGCTTCAACTTCGAGGTTGAACACAGAGGACTGGGGGTTCAGCGGCTCCGATTTGTTCACGGTGATCTCACCTGAGTTGATGGGTGTTATTTAAGTCATTCAGTTTTTCTGTTTTTTTTTTATAAATTTCAATAAAAATATTTAAAATTTCAATAAAGAAATTTTTATCAAAATATGATATTTCATATCAAGGACAGGTAGGAAAACAACAAAATTAGAGCCGTTAAACAAATTTTCAAGAAGACGTGCATCATGCAGTAGTAGTAAACCCAAGCTAACACCAAATAAAAATATATAAACAAATTATTCTAATTACGAATATACAATTTAGGGATATATACTCTAACGTATAAACGTTACCACGAAAATAGAACATAAAACCAATATATAACGTTATGTATATCGATGATTGACAAAGAATATTTCTGGCTTAAGTGCAAGCAAGCTGATTAAAAATATCTTATGATCTTGGGTCCTTGATATACCTGTGTCGGGGTTGATTTGAAATATTGGTTTATTCGGCAGAACATTATCCAGTCTGTAAGATACTCTTCCGTTTTCATGAGAGTCCAAATCCTTTGCCTGGACTGTTATCACATGTGTGTTGGGTAGTGCGAGTTCAGGAAAGGTTGTCTGTTTAAAATGGAAGGTGGTAAACAATGAAACAAGACAATGAAACACACAATAAAAAAAGGTAATTTATCTTTATCCTAGGATTCATGTTAAACGGCTAGTCAATTAGATTATCTGGTATACCAGGTCCTCGACCTATGGCTAATCAATTGTGTCCTCGAACAAGGCATTTAGAGAGAGAACCCACTGAATAATTGGATTGTTTTTAACATTTTAAACGCTTATTTTCTTCAACATTTACAACACTTTGCAAAAGATCCAGTATCCCGACTTCGGGTACAAGGTCTTTTTGTGATGTCCTACTAAAAAGATTCCTGAAAAGGGGGGGGATCTTTTCTAAATTAGTACGCAACGTAAATGCTTTAACATTGTGTGCAGAGTTAACTGGGAATATTTCCGACAAACTCTTCCAACTTCTAACCAGATAATGTATGTGAAACTTACAATTAGGATAGAAAAGGATCTGCAAATTTTCGATTGAAAGGCAACGCACTAAACCGCCAGACTAACCGGTCGGACGTAATTATATTATATCATATACAAAGATTCCATGACAAAAAAGCTTAGCACATACGTGATAAGACTGCTGCAGAAAGACAGGTGGATTGTCATTGACGTCCGTGACGACGACGTGAATATTCTGAGTGACGTTGTGCGTGACGTCACTGCCAATATCACTGGCTTGAATGTTAAGCGTGAAGTTCTGAGAGCGCTCGAAATCAAGTGGTTTGTTTAAGAATATCTTTCCTTCATTTCTGCAGAATATGTAAAAGGTTTAATAAAATTAAGGATGGTTTATTAGTTTTTTAATGTTTGTTGTTTATGCAAAACAATTTTAAGAAATGCAGTACATTTCATAGATTGACATTTGAATGTTGGTTTACTTTTTGACTAAATGGTATACAAAAACCCAATTCTGCCGATAACTAAAGAAACGAAACTATGTTTTCTTTGTTGTTTTTTTTACTGAGCCAAGTTTCAAATCCATGATGGGCTCGTCACCAAGACCGTTTTTGTATAGTAGTCGGTATATGTACCAATCGCGTTAACCATTTGGTCACACGATCAGACACGGAACTATTATTTACCTATCAATGCTGAAGTGCTCGCCGGGATTCCCCTCTTGCGGGAACGAGAAGGTGATGACAGGCGACGCGTCTTGATCATTTGCGGTCACCGTTGTAATCAGGCTCCCGACCGCTGTGCCCTCGCTCACTAACAGCGGGGCAGCAGGCACGTTGAGGGTCGGACTGTGGTCATTGGTGTCGACCACGAGCACAGACACGGTACTGGTACCGGTGCGTCGTATCTCACTCTGATCCACAGCGTTCACTATCAACGTGTATTTCTCATGAACCTGTAATTATCAGCGATTGCAAATGTTATTATTCTTACATAAATTAAAATTAACCGTAAAGCAAAATACTTTGTCGGCAGGTTTCCAACGTTGAACCATTACCTGAAAGGTTGTTGAATCGAAATTAAACATTAGATAGTAAGTTGTGTCTCTGAGCATGGCACTTAACCTTGTCCAGCAGGTACAACTGCGCTGAAAGTGGTCAAGGTAAAGATCAAACCCCACACCAATCTTCTCATGACTCCACCCCCGTTTAGACAACGTATAAGGTCAGAGCCACGGTGGTGTACTGATAGACTCTCTTACACTACATTCCAAGAATTACCTCTCGGTCGAGTTTCAGCTTGGTTTTAAGGAACCCAGTGAGTGGTTCAAGTTCAAACGATTCGTCCAGGTTGCCGGAGCTAATAAAGTACCACACCCACCCATTGTTTTCCGAGTCTGCATCAGTTGCTTGTACCTGAGTGCGTTGATTTTGAAAATAACTAATTAGATCAAATCATTTTATATCGTTCCAGTGACAGCCAAAAGGTTTTGCAATCAAACCAGTAAGAGCTTTAAATCCTTGGTTATCGATTAAATCCTTGAGCAAGGTACCTAATGGAGGTTGTTTGAACCCATTTGTTTAATACTTTAGAAATATTCCTAATACAAACAACGCAATGTAAAAGGTCCGGCAACTTGACTGTGGGACTAAATGGTAATAAGAACATTGTCCATGTTATAACGCCAACTACGTTTTCCTGCCACTGATAAAACAGTAACTTGTTTAATACTAAGTTAACCAATAAAACAATATTAACATCCGTATTTCGAATACCCACCGGCATAACAAAGATGCCAGGTTGCTGTTCCTCCCACACGCTGATGGAGTAAATATCCTGAGTGAATCTCGGCGAGTTGTCGTTTTCATCCTGCAGTTGAATGTACACAGTAGCGTAGCCGTGTATCGCGGTGTAGGGACCATCACCAACCACTGAAGCCGATACTATAAGTCGTATGCTGCGGACACCAGAATGTAATGAACAAATTTGTTGTAACTTTTTGTTTAAAGTCGAATGGGTCTTTTAAGCAATATTTTGGTCAGGGGGCAATTTTTCTGCCATTTTCACCCTAGGCAGATGTCTGAGCTATATCTGTTACACAAACATGGCTAAATACTGTTGTTAAGTGTAGTAAAATAACTTTATTGAAAAACTAATTTGAATTTAATGGAGCATCCAAACTCATAAAAACTTTCATTTTTTTTATTTTTAACAAATTAAATCGAATATGAAAACTACAACTTCCAGCAAAATTAAAATCTTTATACTTATATTAAATTTGCTTTTTATGTAAAGCAGTTTAGCGTAATTCTTACTTAGGCTCAGTCTCGTAATCCAATAAGCTTGGTTTGTCAACAGTGATCACCCCTTCACTTGACATTGCGAATGCTTCGTTTTCATTGCCGGAGTTTAACTGGTAAACCATGTTGCTGCCACTTGGTGTTGCACCATGCAATGTGGCACTGACCTACGGAAAGATATATTGATGTTGTACGGTTGTGTCGCCGAATGAATAATGCGTCCGATACATATTCCAATTATTATACAACAAATGGTCCTGGTGACAACACCATCATGGGTTTAAAACTTGGCATGGTTAAAAAAACGATATATTGATGTTTGGAACATTGGAATGGCCATGTGGTTAAAGCGACCGATTTGTATTCAGAGTTGTTAAAAATGGTTTCAGTAGCCCACTTAAAAAAGAATATATAATGTTGGTGAGCTGCGGTGAATATAGTTTTGTTAAATTCAACTAAACACACTTGTATACTACAGACATCAAAACAGACCTAGCAAAGGATCCAGTAGCTCTAGGTTTGAAGTTAGGACCAGTAAAATATATAAGATTTTAAATGAAACATGTTTAAGTCGGTATATTTATGGTGGTGAGCAGTTAAGGGGTGCAATAAGGCATGATAGCATATTACAGAATTACCGTAGTAACTCTGTGGCCTCTTTGTACTGTCTCGGACATGACAACTTCATACGACATTTGATCAAACTGGAGATATGCAAAGTTCACTGCTCCCCCAACTGCAACAGCATGTTTGATTGACAAAGATATAATCTAAAATTTCAATTAAAATATATTGCTTTCAGTCCAACTGTGTGGTCTTGCAGAAAAGGATGGTGTCCATAACCAGATACTTTTTCCATGGTTATGTCCACCGAAAGATAAGTAGACTTGGACTCAAAAAGATCACTTAAAACCTGTTATATCACACATACAACACAAAGTAATAGCTACAGTTATCATAATGTGGAAACAAAGTTAATTATTTTGAATAACTAATTATTTTGAATGAATTAGGGTTAAAGAAGTAAATAAATTATAGATTAAAAAAGGAAATTAATTGTTAAACCAAACTCACCATCTAGATTGATTTCAATGACAGCTGAAGCCCGCATTGGGGGATTACCCCCATCAGAAGCCAGGATGATCAATGAAGAACGGTTGGGGAAGTTTGAAGGGATTGCTTCGCGTGTCCTGATGTTGCCGTTG
Organism: Ciona savignyi; assembly: GCA_000149265.1. Classification (NCBI taxonomy): domain Eukaryota; kingdom Metazoa; phylum Chordata; class Ascidiacea; order Phlebobranchia; family Cionidae; genus Ciona; species Ciona savignyi. The sequence continues at coordinate 748,672 of CH003386.1, forward strand.
ATTCGATCGATTTCGAACACAGTTTGATTCATGGACGCATTTCCAAAACTGAATAAAGAATTCAATGATTGGATTTGTGAAATTGGATATCATATCATGCAGGAAAATTGGATATCATATTAGACAGGAAATGTAATTTAAAGTATTTTTTAGTGAGCTACAGCATCTTAACGCAACATACATTATGGACACAAGTATACATTTATTAAATGAGTACTAAAAAAGAAACCTAGCCAGATTTCACTACCACACCTGACAATTGTACTGAGTTACAGTAGCAGTTTTTATTTTGTGGTAAACAGGTAGGATATATTTATCGTTGTGCATGGGAAAATGTAGGGCATGTTGAAAAAAGAGTATACGCCAACAAAAAGTTGGCTCGTTTTGTGGCCCTGGAGTCAGTGCAAGACTTAACCTGTCTAGCCTGCTTAAACCTTAACGTTACACAGAAAAATTATAACCTAAGCAGCCGAAACACCATTTTTCTAAAAAAAAGAAACCTGTATGTTACTGATCCAAACAATCCAGTGTCTGCGTCGTTAGCTACCACATGAGCGACTGTAACACCGGGGTTGGTTGCACGCGATATATTCACACGGATCAGCGTCTCAACAAACACAGGAGGATTGTCGTTTACATCAGACACTGTGAAAATAGCAAATATAAAAAATAAATAGGAGATCATGGTTGTCCTAAGGGCAGGCGCAGGGGGTGTTATAACATGGGTATACCTCAACACTGGGTTATAGTTGGGTAAGAAGTAAGTGCCACGTATTCTACCTGATTATGCTTTAGTTTTAATTTTTGTTCAACAGATAAGTCTGTTGGGTTAGTGCGCCAGCCAAAGGAATGCAGGTTCGAAACTGTTCGCTACCTAGATGGTTGTCTTCTTGGGTAAGGCATTTAACGCTCTGGTAAGCCGACAATAGGCACGAGTTAATCTGACGATTGCCAGTGTGTTAGCCCCTTTGGTTTTCCCATCCATGGGGATAAACATGAATATCCTATTCTATCCTAGTTTAACCAATTAATCCTAGGAGGAAGACGCCATTACATGACTTTGCCTAAGAACACAACTGTAAGTGTCTGGTAACCGGATTATCTCATGCCCATTGTTTTGGAGGATATTGCTGTTGTTAGAATATCCAATTATTCTACATAGTTTAGGTGATGACCACTAAATAATCGTAGATCTAACCTACCGGTAATAGAAACTGGTACTGTGCTTGATCTTGGACCATACGGCGCCGCGTCAACTGCTTCCACCAAGAAGTTATAACTCCCCTTTTCTTCCCTATCCAGTGGGGCAGTGGTGGTCACCACTCCGGTCATAGTGTCCACTGTGAACTTTCCATCCAGTCCAGTGGTGTTGGATAGGAAGTAGCTAACTTCACCGTTTAAACCAATGTCTGCATCCGTAGCTCGAACTGTGAGCACGTATTGACCCCTGGATTATGCAGAATAATGTCAACACAGCATAATGTCAACACAGCATAGGTATGTTGGGAAAAAATGATTCTTTTATGCTAGTGTGTGAACAACGACAGTCTTTATAACAACATAAATAATGGTCGTATGATTCCACGCACAAAGTCCAGTCGCTGGAGCGATTGCACGGTAGCGTATATATAATGCCAATTCAGTTTTTGAGTGATCCATTTAATTCCACTGGATTAACGCAACAACCAATAAAAGATATGCCCAAGGGGAAAGCTAATAAAAATAAGTTAGGGTAAAGGCTGAACCCAGCATTCCCATTGTTCTAAGAAAATTTTGTCAATAAAAAAATGTGTTTTTTGACTTCCATCCGAAAAACAGAAATTTCTATCCTACCCTAAACTAAATTCTATTTTAATAAGTTACTGACAATGCTTTTTTAAGCAAAACATATATATATCGATGGTAAATTACCATTTATTTTCTATCCTCGTTTTTCACTATTCTTAGCTTGATGTAAAGGATTTTAAAATCATTTAATAGATCACAAAGACATTTTCTTTTAGTGTTTAATATGGGGTTTAACATTTTGGAAATCCTTAGATTAAACTTACGAACCTTGACAATCCTTCAGCCACTTGGCCGTTGTATGAAGCAGCCACAAACTGTGGATCATTGTCATTCCAATCCAACACCGTGACTTCGATCTGCCCTGACGTGGTGTGGATATTATCACTGGCAGTCACTTGCAACTGGTATAAGCCGGTTAATTCCCGATCCAGCCGCCTTGTGATTGACAACTCACCAGTCGAGGGATTAATTGAAAAATCACTGTCAGTATTTCCACCTAAAAGAAAAAAGGGTAAATGTTAGGAAAGATTAGATGTAAAAGAAATTCCAGATGGACAAATAAATATTGGTGTTATTGACACCTGTATATTAACATATTGAAACACTTTGTGCACATTGTTAAGTGTAAAATAGAGTTCAACAGTAAAATATTAATCAGTGTTCAAAAATATAATAATCTAATAGTAAAACATTTTTTTTAATGTTTTTAACCTTTTTTATTCCCAAAATAAATCACACCACCAAACGTCATTGTGTTCACCTGAAATGGCATAAGTGACTTGGCCATTTTCCCCAATGTCAGCGTCACGTGCAGCTATTGTGTGCACCACCTGCGGCCCTTCTATGTGCTCCGGTATCTCCAGTCTCGACAATAATGGCGGCACTATGCTGTCATCAAGTGGTGAAAACTGAGGCGCATTGTCATTGACGTCAAGAACAGTGACGAGCACAAAGCACCAGTCGTATAATGATGGGAAGGCACTGTCTTGTGCGAACACTGGGAAAAAGAAAGTCAAAAGTCATTAATATCCTTAGTGAGGGAAAGCAATAAAAAAACCATTTATGGTTATTGTCATATAACTTATGTTTATGTCTATATGCCAAAGTTAAAATTGGTCAAGAAATATGTTAAATTAGTATAATTACGATCAAGCAAATTGAACCTGTAAGCCTGTAGCTGGATTTGTTTTCTCTGTCCAACTCCATTGCCAGACTTATCACTCCATTATTCGGGTCTATCACAAAAGCTGCACTCTCTGAACTTGCTTGGAGTTGATAGGTCAGAAGGCCATTTTCACCTATCCAGTAATTATGATAAAAAACATAATGTGTTAATTATTTTAGTCAGAAGTAAGGTTTGTCAAAACTTGCAGCCCTAGTGCACCTAACTTTATGTCCAAGCTTATGGTGATATGACAAAATTAAAACATTAAATTTGTGTCACCTACCACCAAAACCAAATAACCAAGAGTCAGGTTAGACTAGTATATACAGGAAAAGATAAAAATTATCTTTCTAACCATTGGAAAAAAGGAAATTTCTTAAATCCTTAATCAAAGGTCTGCCCTGTCCAAACTGTAGCATGAAAAGATTACTTATAAGTTTTTCCTCGAATCGGTAATCGGCATAGGCTTTTACCTGAATCCTCATCTAATGCAGTAACCTTGGTAACAATTGTTCCTGCAATTTGACCTTCCATGACCTCAGCTTGGTACGTGGTTCGTTCGAAATGTGGCGTCACGTCATTCACGTCCATCAAATGAATTGTAATCATCTGGTGAAATGTTCAAATGTCAGAGTCTGATTGAACACAATTTCAATTATTAAATAAATTTAAATAAATAAAGTAAGGCCGCAATAAAATAAAGTCATGCTACATAAATTTGAATAAATGACAAATAAATTGGATTAAACGAAGAAAACGAACTGGTGCAAACATGAAATAGCTGTGAAAACCAGACTGTGGGTAGTTGTTTATCAGATGGTTGACCAACAGCTCCCAACCCAGGTAGGTTTCTCTGCTATAATCAAGCATTATGCTAATTGCCCCATGCTCGCTGTACATTCCATTATCGAGGTTGAATTGGAGCTCACCTGGTGAGTGGTTCTTTGGTTTGGAGCAAGGTCAGATGCCGATACATTGATAGAATGTGTCTTGCTGCGTTCAAAGTCCAACTGTTTTGCAATTGTGATCACACCTGGGTGCAATAATGGTTTAATTGGTGGAAATGCTGAGATCTGAATAAGGCGCGTGGTATAGGGAATAAGGACGAAGGTTATGGCTAGACAGTTGCCTGGTTTGATATTCACCCTTATGACTTTCGTCATGGTTGTGTTGATAGATGTTGCATTAATCCAGTGGATTGAAATCAATTAAAAAATTATGATATGTTAAATGTAAAACAAACTGCAGTATCTCTAGCTACCAAATTGTAGGCTAAGGGAAAATTGACAATATTATTAATTTTTATATCACTCTGCCAATCGAAAGAGAGTTCTCTGCGCATACATGCCGCTGTACCTCATGTTAAGTCAGTTTTATAAAACATATGGATTTTGCATTTGACATATACAATTTTTATAGTTTTGCAACTAGCCACCTGTGTTCGAGTCAACATGAAAATACGACATTTCCTCTGCGGAGTTGCCAACCTCAGATGTCACCGACTCAATCGCGTACATCACACGTCCGTTGGCTCCTGCGTCTGCGTCCTCTGCAGCAAGCCGCATGACCGGGTATCCGATTGGTTCGTCCTCCGCTACATAGGTCATGTGATGTCCAACGAATCGCGGCGAGTTGTCATTCACGTCACGGACGATTACACGTGCTGATGCAGTGGAAAAGCGTGGGGAAGTGGGGGAGCGGTCAGTCACCTAACAAAATAAAGTTTAATTTTTTTTAATTTTAGAAAAGAAATGTTAGTTTGTTTGCTCAATTATTAAAATATTGATTTGCAGACAGCTGAAACATTTGTAAGATTGAAACCAGACACTGGCTAGATGGTTGTGTTCTTGTGCAAGGCATTGACCAGGCAACTTCTGAACCCAGTGAATTAATGGTTTATACTGAAACTGAAGGTACATCTTAATCATACACAAACATAATTCAATAGTTTAAAAACCCCATGGTTGACGAGGTAATCGAGCGATTGCGTATTCCTTCTATGAGGATAAATGATAAACATTATAACCTACCATAAGTGAATTTATTTAAAATGAAATTTTATAATGAAACTTTACCTAAAGATAACTAAACTAGAAGAAAAATTGTTTTGCTCTCTCGATTATACTTGGTCTATTTTATAATTCCATTTCTGGGAAACAAAATTTGCATATTTTCCAAAAAAACACCAGAAACCCACATTCACAACAAGGATGTACTGATCCACAGCCTCTCTATCAATCCCTGAATTCACAAAGAGTGCTCCTGTGTCACTGTTGATCCGGAACACAGAAGCCGGGGTTTGGCTGACAAGTGAGTAGGTCAGTCGGCCACTTAAACCAGAATCAGGGTCGACAGCTCTAAATCTGTACACCTGTGTGAATGGAGTTGTGAAACGGGTCACAAACATAATTAAGTTCCTGACAATAGGATAGGATCTGAGGCATACATTTATATCTGTACCAATGCCCACAGTTGGGTGTGCCACCATCTTAAATTTACCACAGACGTTACTTTGTTGTTCAACATGTATGTGTACATGCACTAACTAGTATACTCCTGTATATCGACAACTGTTACGGTTCAATGGTTTGAACAAAACTAAGGTAAAGTTTCCATATTCAACACACTGCTAGAGACCAGGTAACTAGATTAAGCATGGGGTAATCAAATGATTTCCTGTGTTATACCAACCTACTGTGTTTTTTCATCCAAAGCAATGAGTATCTTACATACTCCATTGACATGCTTTAAACAATTTCAGGTCAGTTTTACATATTCATTATGGCAATACAGTTATCAAGGAATATTTCTTTCAAAGAAACATAAAAAACAAATAACAGGAGTTAAAATAATAAAATAACACTGTAAAACATTGTAAGAAACAAGAGTTAATATTACAACTCAGTTCTTTTACTATGCAACAACAAATTAATCCGAATTGATTCCTCAATTTAATGTGATCCCTACCTCCTCTCCTATCCTTGTGTTCTCCTCCACTCCAAAGATCATTGATCCGGAGTTAAATCGCGGAGTGTGATCGTTCACATCTCGGAGATTGATCTGGGCTGATATGATGCGACTGATGTCGAATGATTCTCTTTTTTCCACCTGAAGAAAACAAAATCCATGTTTTTTACAAAAATTCATAAACTTTTTTAAGCATGTTGTACAGAAACAAATTTATGCGTGAATGTTATGTCTTAATTTTTCCCGTCTTTTGAGTAAATTATGAATTATTTATTACATTTACACGCATTGTATGATTCCAGTGGGTTAAGTCAGTAATTCATTTTTATTAGTTGCAGAAAAACATTCCTTGTGCTTCGACTAAAACATGATTATTAGTTGCTATTAATCGTTCAGAACACAAAAATAGCAAAAATCACCTCAAGCAAATATTGCGATTTTGTTTCAGAATCGAATCTGTGGAGCAACACGAGATCTCCTGTGGTACGGTTGATATGGAACATGCCGTCATCGTTACCACTAGCGATTCGGAACTGAGGGTATGATGGCAGCGAGCGTCGCCTACGACTGGACCCTTGGGTGCTGAAACTAAAAATGAAAAATTAAAAAAAATGGATTTTTTACTGTGTGTATTCATATCACCAGCATCTTAACCACTTGTCCCTCTGTCATGCTGCCAGCGCTAGTTTGGCCTAGCGTGACATATCCAATAAACTTGGTAATGCTAATGCTAATTAGTTGAACTGGTACCGAACTATTAAAATGCTTAAAGTGGGGTAAATATAATAAATAAAAATAAATTAATACCCACTTTAACAATAGTAAAAACAGTTTAAAAGATAGCAAAAAACATTTTGATTAAAACATATAAAGAGCATTATTTCAAAATGTAAACTAAAAATAAAATAGGTGAAATGTGTCTTTTAGTTTCCCAACTTACGTTCCAAAAACAGTTCCAGGATTTGAGCTTTCAATCGGAGCGAAAACAAATTTGTTTGAGTTAAATTCAGCCGGATTTTCATTAGCTGCTCTTACTCGAATCTGAAAATAAAAATCACTTACAAATTCCAAAAAAGTTCAATAATAAATTTACATAGCTGGTTTTTAAAAATTTAAGAACGTCACTTACCTGTAAAGTTGTTGAGGTTTGACGAATGGGAGATCCGTTGTCTTGAGCCATTACTTGGACAGAGTATAAACCCTAAAAGGATATTAAAAAATTATAGGAGTATTTACCACACAGGGGCATCTATGTGTTAAGGCAGATTGATCAGCAAGAAGTATGGACGTGTGGCCGAATGGTTAACGCGACCGATACATACACCGACTCTTTTACAAAAAACAGTCCTGGTGATAAAACCCATTATGATCAGCATGAAATGTATTTTACATTTTTTTCAAAAAAATTTTTTTAACAGTTGTTTTTTTAAGCACCACACAATACAACCAATAATGATGGAAATAAAATATAGCCAAAACATAAATAATAAATACAAAAAATTAGTGCATTTTATTCTGATTGTTTGGCAGTGCAATCAAATCTGTTATATATTTAACTCCTAAATATAAAACACCGTAATTTGGTTTAATACAACATGAAACATGTCAATAACTTACCATTGAAAGCGCAGTGTTTACAATTATGCTTCCAGTGTTTCCAACAATATGAAACATATCATCATCTTGTGTTGTACTGGAGTATGATATTTCTCCATTGGCATCACTGTCTGCATCGGTGGCTTTCAAATCGGCAACCCAAGTTCCTGATGAAATTTAGTACAAAACCTTTCAGCGCTTGTTTGTATGTATGAGGTAGGAACAATGACAGTCATAATAAGATGGTTTATAGGTTATTGTCGGATTACCTCATACACGGTACACTTTTCCTACCCAAACTATTAAAGTGATCGAGGTAAAAAGTGAACCTAGAACCTATGTGGTTATGACCACTGATACTGTCTTTTTACTTTTAAAGCCAATGACTCCCTATTTACAGAAGAATATATAAATAGATTAAGTATTGTTCCAAAATCTAAATATGTGTATGCAAGACAACCTATTTTTACTTCAGCAACATGATGATTAGCATACCAGATTATATATGCCTTAATATAAATTTCCCTTTCTTGTGTTATTTAATGTTGGCTTTGAAAAATGTTTCATGTGGATCTAGCTACCGATCAATAGATCAATGCCTTAACAACCAAAAAAACTTAAATACCTATAATTATTGTTTTGTTAGTTTGTGATGCTTTATCACAATTTGCAGTTAAAAATACTAAAATTAATTTTCACAGAACAAGAACTTAAGAAAACAACAATATGATAAAATAGACAAATACAAAATGCACAATAAAATGGATTACCTGTTTGAGCCTCAACAGACACCACAGCTAAGTGTTCTGCTGATGTCAGCACAAATTGAGGTGAATTGTCGTTAACGTCTATTACAGTGATGCGCATTAAACTTTGAGCAAGATGTTGCCCATCGCTAACTTGCACGAGAATAGAATACTCTTTTGTGATGTCATAATCGAGAGGTGTTAATGTGGTAATGACACCTGCAACAAAAATGTGTTTTGATTGAATTTTTTATGGTTTACACAGAAGATGAGTTGGAAACAAAAAAGGTTTCAGGCTTAAAAGAGCAATGTACACCAGCAGACCGCAAGTTTGTAACAAAACTCTGTTTTTGTCCCTTCGTAGTGTCTTCTGGTCCAAACTGCTTGTCAAAAAACAAGGTGAAAATCAATTTTAAACACACTGCAATAGCTTAAACAATGTATGAGAAACACCATAATCTAAGCTTTGACTTTGTACCACATGGTTACTGTTTCTAAAGCTTAAAGGGCTCGACTGCCCATTCTAGTGGGTCAAATGTATTAAGCTCTAAAATCAGAGAGGAATAGTGGGATGCAACCATAGGAGTATGTTAAAAAGTGAAACAGATTGACATGAGATGAACCTAAACGTCTAAAACTGTTTGAAATGCAAATATTGACAAAAAATGATAAATAGATTAAGAAAACTATTTAGAATCTCTTGTAATGCAAATATTGTCGAACAATGACAAATATTTAAGAATATTTTTTGATATCAAACAAAAGTAAATACTTTACCTGTTGAACGATGTAATGAGAATATTTCCGAATTCACCACGAATGAGTAGACGAGTGGGTCGCCGCTGTCAGCATCGGTGGCAGATACCACGCCAACCTCGGTGCCACTTTCTTTATTTTCCTCGATGTTGAAGCGATATGTTTGTTTGCTAAATATTGGTGCGTTGTCGTTCACATCTGTTACCTCGATTGTGACATCAGCAGTGGCGAAACATGACTCGGCAAATGTGGGTGATATGGGAAAGCCAACTGCGGTTACCTGGAAATATATAATGCTGGTGGTTAGGTCTTAAATAATCTATCGATTATTGGGTTAGTTTACAAGCTTATTATGAAAATAAACATTGTGATGAGATAGTCAAATGTTAAGTGGGGCTATGCAGGGTGTTCACTACTGGTAATCAATTTTCTTATGCTCTCAGTTAGATTATTAGAGCTTCTCAGTGGTTCCCAACCTGGGGGTCGCGACCCCCAAAGGGGTCGCAAAGCATGTTAAAGGGGGTCGCGAAGCTGTTGCTAATGTAAGAACAAGGGTAACTGGCAATAGGACTGGATGCTTCGGTACGCTCATAGTATGTGCTCTATCCTGTGCATAATTTTCCATTGAGACATTTCATTCGGATTGCTTTGTAGCACAATATTATTGCATCAGTATGCGTCCACTGTGAGGTCATATCGTCCACTGTGATGTCATAAACTATATGACCACTTGACTGTAAACGTGCAATAGCTGCAAATTGAAACTCTATTAGGGAAGTAGCTTAGTATATTACACAACAGAAATCCGTCAAGACTTGGAATTGGTCAAGATAGTTAAGGGGAGGTTTAGCTGCAGACCTACAAGGTCAACGATCGCACTGATTTGTTAATAAATGCAAGTAAAACATTTTTTTGTGCTAACTTTCTAATTTTGCATTTAGGATAGAATATAAGTGTGGGTCACGGAATCTTCGAAAATTTTTAAGAGGGTCACCAAGACAAAAAGGTTGGGAACCACTGTTCTAAGGTATTTTAGTTATTTTGGGGACCAAACAGACCTTGATTAATTCTATATCAAAGGAAACAATTAATCTGCTATTGACTGGTTTCGAAACCACCACCCTTTCGCTGATGGCATTACACATATAAAAGCCAACTATCTGGATGATATTGCAATATAATTGCATTGTATGACAATGTGTTTATACTAATATCAAATTAAATGTTCTATTTTTTACAACCATCAAAACCTTCATTTTTTTATCCCAACAGAAAACAATCTTACCTCAAATGAATATGTGTCTTGTGTTTCATAATCCAAGCCTCGGATAAGATAGAGTGATCCATTGGAGAAGATGGAGAATATAAAAGCAGAGGAGCTCGATTGAAGGTAGTAAGCTATCTTTGCTGTGCTGTTGGTTGTACTTGCGTGGATGCTGCTAAAACTAATGGAGGGGTGGATCAGTTTAGCCAATGATTATGCATATATGAAGCCTAACGAATGACACAGGTGTCTTTTTAACATCAGGCTATGTCCCTCAGTTGACTCTGCATATGATTTGCTATTTTAGGTCTTTTCATTGTAAGTCAATTGACACACTACCACTGCTGGGTTACCAATGTAATTTAAGTTTTCAGTGTCATCAACTTTTTATTCCAACTCAGTCTTTAAAAATTAATCAGTCAACGAATTTTTATTTGTTTGGAGCAATTTCTCTAAAACACATTTTCCCAAGAAATACAACCAACCAACTTTATACCATGGCCTCATTACCCCCTCTTTAAAATATTTTTCAGATAAGCTTAAATAACTACCTTTTAGAGAGTGCTGTATCTTCGGCAACACTAAATCGAAAATCTTCAGGGAACACTGGGCAGTTGGGATCAGGTTGGATGGTGCGAATTATCAACTCCACTGAACTATCGTGTGGGGATTGCCCTTGGTCATATGCCTCTATGGTCACACTGCGTAGATGGTATGGTGATACTATTAATACTGCTATTCTACAACTAGAGTTTAGGTATCTAACTCCGGAGATATTGTAAGAATATAATAAATCCTAATTTGGCCATGAAACTTGCTTGAAAATACATTAAAAATATTATCATCAAAGTCCAAAGTTTTAAAACACACAAATCCATATAAAACTCTAAGTACCTATAATTGGTGGCCTGATGGGGAAGTGCACTTGTGAGCAATATGACGCCTGTGTTTGAGTCAATGGAGAAAAAATCAGATTGTAGACGGTATTTCACCTGGTAGAGATATTTGTGTTATGATTATGGCACTAATACATTGAACAAGACAAAACATGTCAAAACAAGCGACCCAAGTTAAAATCTCACAAAAAATAGCTCTGCCAACATAATGTGGGGCATTAGTTATCTGGCATCGAAGTAAAATAGTATTAAAGCTGAGTTACATGAACGTGTTTCGAGTAAAAAATGCATTTCAAACAGCACTTTGATTAATAGAAGAAGGCTTTATATTTTGATATGAAGTTATCATATTAACTTTAAGTATAAATGTACTAAATGCTGTGTTGTATGAGGTGGTATTAGATTATAAGCTAGAAGACTGCCATGGCTTACAAAGCTTTACTGGTTGTGTTAAGGTATATTGCTGGGGGATTGGGACATTAATTTTCAATGACAGTAAATAGCTCGAGTGTTAATTAGTTTGCAGTGTTTTCTCTTAGCTTGTTTAAACAAGAGATTGACGTTATCGAGTGTGGCTATCTGTATAAAAAAATGGCTACTTGGGAGTTTTTGAAGTAAATGGTTGTAAAATTGGTATGTATCAAATAAAATTAATTGTATAATAACTGTGCAATTATAAAAAAAAATTTTAAAATAATATTCAAAAATTTTTAGTTTACTCATTCCATGGTTATCATTTGTAATTATAATCTGATAAATATCTGTGGAAAAAGTGTATATTTTATTGGAGGAAAATGGTAATTGCACCTGAGTACAATACCAGTAATTCCAAAAATAAGTTGATGACTCAAAACTGTGTCAAACCTGGCCATTTCTACCCTCATCGTTGTCAATAGCAACCACTGAGTGCAGCGTGGCACCAACCAATAAGGAGAATGGAATAATGATCGGCTCCAATCTACCAGCGGAGCTTGATATAAAATGCGGTGGGTTGTCATTGACGTCGGATATCGTCACTGTTACCATGGCAAAGCCAAAAATAGGGGGAAACCCTGATGATGCAATTACCTGCGGAATTAAAAAAGGATTTTTTGAGAGAAGTTCTAAATAGATAGATGGATGTGTAAAGTTAAAATACAAATATGTAAAAATGGATAACGGGAATCTGAAACAAAAACGACAAATGTGGGTTTATTTAAAGCATTTATATTACATTTTCGTTTTGGTCATATATTCCATTTATGACAAGCAATAACTGAAAATGCTTTCTTTTAAGATATCCTTTATACACTATTAAAACTGTAAAAAAGAATAGATATGTTTATATCCACAAAGAAAAAACTGTGGGATAACCCAGACAAAAATAGCCAGATTACCTCATGCCCTTAGTCAGGTTAGTGAAATTATTTAGGTGAGTCTAATTAGATAGAGATGCTGAAAAAGTTTTTTTCACTGCATAAATTTAAATGTAATTTATCTTCCAAATTTGATGTCTACCTGAAATGTAACGGACGGAAAAATTTCTCTATCCATCAGTGACCGAACTATGACATCACCAGTTGGACGCACAGAGAACCAAGTGCTGTGTGGAGGTTCATGTCGTATAAAGTATGTCACTGCTCTACCATCTGTAAATCACAATCCATTAATTTCGAAATGGTCTGTATGGTATGTTTTTTGGTGATTATATCTTTAGTTTTTTTAATTTTTAGTTTAGTTTTATTTTCCACGATGAAAACCTGAAGCAAGACCTTTTATGAAAACATGGAAACAGGAAAAAAACGTCAAAGTGAAAGTCGTTAAAACAAGTCTATATTTAATCATTTATTTACTATAGGTACATTCAGACGTGGCTTAACTTCAAGGGAGTTTCACAAGGAATAGTAAATCAGTCTTACTATAGAAATTGCTATTTGGACATGGACATAGTTATACCATGCTGTAATGTGACAATAAGCTGACACAACACTAACCATTGGCAGTAGCTGAGATTGTGCCAAGCAATGTTTCTTTTGGGTCAGCTTCCGATGCTTGAAAGAAATATCTTGCTTGTGTGAAGACTGGTCCTCCAGTGCTGCTCCCATCCACGATGCTGATCACCACAGAGGCATCCACATCAGATGAAAGTCCTCCCCCATCAACAGCTGCTACATCAATCTCATACATTGATCCAACGCCGTTAGTTGTGAGTGGTTTCGCGACAGATATGCGTCCTGTGGAGAAAATTTTCATATTTGTCTATACTTGTGATGTTTCAGGGCTGCACATAATGATTAAGTCTTGAAAAGATCGATGTCTGTGTGTAAATATTCTTGCATGATTCTAAATAGCATGTGGTATAGTGTGGACAGTCTTCCATCTGTAGGTCAACACGATATATTGGAGTTAGACAGTGTGAAGGCTACATATGTGCCAGTCAGAAAGAGGTCTCTTTACTTCCGATCACCATATTGAGACATTGGGTACTGAGAAAGGAAAATTAATGGATGTTGCTCACTCCAGTGAAATCATATGGGGAGTAGTTAAATATTATATGCAAATTGTAAAAAAACTGCAACAACTCCAAAAAACTGGCAGTGGCCATGAGGTATTATAACAATTAGCCATTTTTTAAAAGAACTTGTGTTTCCCCCCACCAGGAATAAAGGGAGTATTCACTTCTACCATATTTACGGCTGTGCGCTTTTGTAAAAGCAGATGATTCGACCAACCTGTTTCAGTATCAAGTGCAAACAGCGCTTCATCGTTCCCTGACGTCATTACGAACGTCACCCGACCGTAATCGCTCCCTGTGACGTCATCGGCGTCAGTGGCAGTGAGCTTTGTGATCGGAGTTCCGACGTCAGCATTTCTATCCACATTTATGACGTAAGAAACGGGACTGAAGACGGGTCTGTTGTCGTTTACATCTTCAATGGTAATCACAAGTGGCGCTCTGTCCCACTGCCCACCCTGTAACACATACTCATGATTATGAATACAAATGGGATAGTCGATATAACGCAGGCAATCGTTAGAATACTGTGTCTCCTCGGCCAGGTTTTAGAAGTTGAACATTATTTAGCACAGAGATTACTTTAATTTTGATCATCCAATTGCAATTCATTGGGTTGAACTATGGAAGTAATCGCTGACAAGCGATCACACCTAGGATAAGCTTAAATAGCATGAGGTAGATTTAGAATACTCAATCGTCCGGTTGGCGACCTTACAAGCATCCGAATGATTTAAACCTGCGACATGTTCTTATCCTATACCTAACGTCGGCTTTGCTTTGCGATTGGAAATAGCGGCAGGGTTTTAAAGTGGTTCAGTACCTGATCAGTGGCCTGGATCTGAAGATGGTAACTCGCGGTGGTTTCCCTGTTTAGAGAAGAAGTCACACAAACATCTCCGCTACTGGAGTTCACTTGGAAGTTGGTGGGCGGATCTTGCAATGAGCCAATCACGAAGGAGTATGAGATTACACTAGAATCGGGATCCGTAGCGTGAACCTAAGAAAATAGTTAAAAAGTTTATAATAAAATAAAATTAATTAAAAAATACATCGATTATAATAAAGTTTTTTTGGAGGGAACGTAATTTACACAAAATTTAGCTAATTAATGCAGTGGTAACTATGTACTGTTTAATAGACTGCCAAGAAAAGGATAGTTAAATGGTTATCATAAACGGTAATCGTGGTGCAGTAATGAGGTTTGCCCCTGTGAAAGGAGCTTGATCTTAATGCGCCAGTGCAACCTGACAATAACGCTATTAAAATAAATTTAAAGATTTCTTTGCGTATTTAAAGCCACGGTACTTTATAATAAACAAAAATCCTTGTTTAGGAAACATTCGGAAAGTCCATTACAATTAATAACATTAGCTTTCAATCGAAGCAACTCGGATGGGTATTGGTGGAGATACGAACAAACAATTCATAAACCAGGTAAGTACTTTCATATTGATACGTTTCAAAACGTAATTCCATTATAAATTGGTGAACTTATGCGTGGAATCAAGTTATATTGCAACGACACCACAACCCCGTGAAGCGAGCATCGACTTTTTTTCTTATTTTACAAATTAAATTCTCTACATCGTAAAACTCTACATCGTAAAAGTCATTTCTGTGCCTTAATTTCCATCTGCACCACATAATTAACTGTGTCAAAGGTTAACGACGATGTTCTGAACCCGGCGCTGTGACACACAGCACGCGGAACTTGCGGGAACATGTTGTCAAAACTGAATTAACCAATCCTTATTGCGCAAGAGGTTATATAGTGCTGACAAATCATAAAGAAAAACGTAAAATAAGAAGAAATGTTATACTTTTGTAACACTGTTTTATTCATGGCATAGTTTTTGAAACATTACAAAAAATATTTAAAATCGCCTACAGCGTTTGGTTATCACAAAATGTTACTAAAAGTAAAGTTACATTAGGGGTCCAATATAAACGCATTAATGTAGGATTAAACGGCTTCAGAAAGGCTATAATGGAGTGGCAAGCCTAAAATCGATTGCACAATTGATGTGGTGTCGACTCCATCTTGAATAATTCAATTATAAAAGCATAAATGCGTGGCGGTTTATAAGTTTGAAACTACAGTTTAATTCAACCTTAACTTTTTCAAAGCGGCAATAAGGATAAGTTATTATAAATTAAAGAAAGGAAATGGGAAAAGGGCTACTGCAGATTGGGAAACTATAGACATGCGATTATAGGTAAAAATGAGACGACCTTTAGGGTCAGACACGCTATTAATGATTCAAACCGCCGGAAAAGAGAGGGGCGCGGACTGTGCTGAAGACAGAGACGGGATTTTTCAATGTTGTAGTACAGAAACGAAACAAAAAGCGTTTGTTTTACTACAACACCAACCGAGCTATTGGTGAAAAAATATTGTATGGTTGGCTAAACACGAGATTACCTAATATAATCCACAGAGCGAAAACGGAATAAAGCAAATGATACCAATGATAATCACACGAACGTGTGCATGGTTTTATTAATTGTGTCCATATTGGCTTTTACAATTTATATGGAAGATTACTTCAGTAAAACATGGGACGCTGCTATAAAAGTTACATGGGCAAGTGCAGCATTGATGCGATCTCACCAAAGTTCAAACAACGATCGACGACTGACTAAGTACATCGCCAATAAACGGAGGAAATTGATACGTCATCCGGTGTTGGTGAGAAAGTGTAATGGGAAGTTGTTATAATCGATTAACTGCGGCCCGTCCCTTTGATCGTCATGACAGAAACGTGTCTCGGGCATTGGGATCTATAGAGTTACCTTGAAAATTGCTTAAATTGAAGCTTTGGGTAAAGCTATGAGATTGAAGTTGTGTGTAATGTTTTTTAGCAAAAATTGTTATTTAATAGCACGAATTGGACCGCATTATATTTTATTCTTCAATATTGACACAGATTCAGATTCGAAATATTCGGAAATGCGTAGTTTGGCCTGAAAGTATAATTCAAATTTTCAAAGTATTACAGACGAAAGCATTTACACAACTTTATAATTAAAATGCAAATTTGACCTTGAAAATTATAGCCTTTTAATGGTTGCTGATGATATTGATAAAGTAGAATGCAATCTAACCTCCATAAGCGATCCACACGAGAGAAAATACTAAAAAGAAAGTATGTTACGCTGTATGATCATGATATATTATGCACAGAAAGCAAGGTGTAAGATATTTACCCAATTTATTTTTAAGTGTCAACCCTTTTGCGGGAAAGGGTATTTTTAGAACTAATTTACCCATTTACCAAGAAATTTATTTGATTTCTATGGAGCTATGCATTTTTTATACGCTATGATCTCATTGAGCGGCTAATCAGGCCACGCCGCTATTAGAGTAAATCGAAAAGTTATATCAAATCCGAGCCTTGCATTAAAAAGGCGGTCGATGAAGATAGATCGATGTGGCCTGCATAGTAAGTTATATAGTGGCGGTTGGAACTTATATGCGGCGAACTGTAAATAACTAGGTTGATCCGATCCATAAGTTCCATTTTCCTCTGCCAATTTTGATGAAATTACACTGACCCAATTTATTTTAGAGCATTCAGCCATGCGATTGATGTTTCGCGGAGAAATATATGGTTTAATGGAAGATAAAATGTATTTAAACAAATAAACTGAGAAATATTTTACGAAACGAAAAATACAGTTATTGTCAGTGCCAACCCAACGTTAGAGGTCTGGGCCGCTTTGGTGAAGATATCACCCACATGCCTCTAGAAGTAGTAAATCAAAACGGCAAATAAACAAAAACAATGCAAAAATATAGTATTTGATACCATATACCGGTTTTTACCGATTTTACTCTAAACCCTAAATTCTATGCAGCGTATTTAACAAATATAGTCAAGCGAGGCAAGTTTGTCAACAGGGAACTCTTTGCCGAAAAAAAAACATACAGAGTAAACCGTTCACCATTTCAAAGAGTAATCTATAATTAAAACCAAGAACAATAGGATTAAAACAGAAGAAACCGAATCAGTACCGAGCGTCATAACCCGCGCCGCGAAATAAGCAGATGGCGGACGTTTGAACTCGGACGAGGGGTTATTATCCGATTGCCCGTATAAGCCTGTGGGAACCAACTGACTCAGGCTTTAATTTAAGTGCCACAAAATAGTGATTAAGCACCAACGGAGTGAAAACGTCTAATGAAAATGCAACCTAAACTAAAGGTGGCAACATTCAATCAGAAATCGGCAGATTCTAACCGAATTTCTAAAAGATGTTCGGCGCGTGTAATTAACTCGAACGGAAATAATATGGCTAACGTGTTATATAATAGCACGAAAGGTGAAAATAGACAAACGATTATTATTGTTTTATGGTTGCGTCCCAAACTTTAATTAACAAAAAAATGTTAAACGTTGTTCATCAAGAAAGAATTTGTTAGCCTTAATTAGAACCCACGGGCATTAGTTTTCCCTGTAGGGGCTAATTATTATTTTACAATAAAAGTTGGTCTGCCAGTTAATCCGCCACATTTTCTACTATGGCCTATGATTCCAAGATTTTTGGCACAAAAACAAAACTATATTGAGTTGACATATAGGGTTTTCGCTAATGAGTCGAAACGAGCCGGAAGTCATTTAGCGATGAGAACGACTTAAGATTCGACCTACACATTCCTTAGCGAAAACGGACCATGTTTATTTTATTGTAGTGGGTGTACGTTGCCAAAATCATTTAAGCAGACAAAGGAGTGGGTTTTCATTAATTTCATTTTTTATATCGTATTGGATGTCGTTTATACCAAACTGTGAACGGTCAGCTATTTCGTGTCGAAAAAAGAATTAAAACCACTGTCTGCTCTGTTTGTTTAAAGAGTTTTCGTGTGTCTGGTCGCTTTCGTGCTCTTGAAAAACAAATACCTACCCACCAACGCACTAACTTATATGTGGATCTATCCCAACCGACTTTGACGGAACATACAGGGCGCGGTTGGTCAGCACCTGAGACGTGGATTGATATGACGTGTCCGTGATATTCGCCCATGGAATATCTGATATATCGGTCGCCGGGTTAATAAGAATATTAAATATACATGTGGGTTGTGAACTGTGATGACTGCGTGTTTTAGCTTGCCGCTTTACGTACGGTAAACAGTACGAAAATGGATAGTTTTATATACGAAATTCTTGCTTAAAGTTTAAGCAAGAATCCAAAACGGTTCTTTTCATAATGTGACGCTGATGGATAATGGGGTTAAGTTACCTTCCGAAAAGTCTTAAGAGAATTCGGTGTTATGCTTATCGCTTAGAGGCCACCCAACAATTTTATGTATTTGGCACAAAAACTACCAGTATCACCAAAAAAGACGGCTATGAAAGTAAATCGGTTGATAATGATTATCTATGCTTTCAAGCTAGGATTCTGGTAAGCATACTGATTAGCGTTTAAACAAAGTGGTCGTGCTTTTGAGGGCGCAATCTAAAAGGAAGTAGGGAAACTACACACGAAGGTTAACATCGGTTTATGATTAGCATTAAGGTCATGGCCCGAATTGGTTCCCCTACTGTGCAGTTTTTCTACACCCATTCCGTTCTTAATGTAATTTTTGAGGTCAAAACTAGGTTTAACCGAGTCTTATTCGCGACGTTTAGGTTTCGCGTAAGGTTTTCTTTCCACAGTTTTACCAACCTCCATAATAGAAATCCATACAGATGTACTAAAAGGACGTCACTGACTAATGGCATTAAAATGAAGTAATCTGTGGAGACTAATTATGCGACTGCGGAAGCAGATCTTGCTAATTGTTTGTTGGTAGTTCGGATTGGCGACGTGGAATATCCAAACAAAGATTAAGAATAATTAGACTTCTTTCAAATACACTCGTTTTTATGACAAACTCCCATGTGAAATAAGCTGCGAGTGTTTATATAGGGTATTATGTTAGATGTCTGCGCTTTTGGTCTAAATGTATACCGAGAAATTGATTTGGACGATATATGTACTACCATGTTTTGGCGTGAAATACAAAACTAAAAGTTCAATATAGCAACAACAAAAAACATTTGTATGTGTACGATATTTTTCCGGTGAAATCGACAACCGTTTGGCATACTATTTATTCATCAATCATCATGCGACGCTTTGAAATATCTTTCCGTAACATGTCCTTCGGCGAGGTGTACGGCATGCCGGGTCGCCGCATTTAAAATTTCTAATTTTCGCCAAGTCATTGACCGGATACTAATTATGATAAATACATTGATAGCAGATTAATAGTTGGCTCGGTGTGACGGTGGTAGTGTGGTGGTGGGCAATGGAACTTAAATGACAGGGTATGCCTGGCTTACATGCAAGTCTGATAATTTATGTATAAGCTATATTTACTGAATAAACAGCAATAAGACTTAACTATATGGAAAATTATAGTATTTTACGCTGTGGCTCTAGTTTCGACACAGCAGGCCTCACTATAGATTCATTTCTAGACTTGGTCTGTTGTTGTATGATATTCTACGTATTATGCGGTCATCATTTAACCGATTAAGCTGAAACTGTGCACAAAGCATCAGCTATGCAATAGCATCGACTGAAGTCGTTTTTAAATCATTTCCGCTTCCCAACGATCCCTGGGTGGCGCGCTTAAACAAGTTCAAAACGTGTCAACCACCTACACATTCCACGAATGGTTGGCTGATCAGCGCCACCGTGTTGTTTAAACACGAAAAGTGAAACCGTGTAGGGAGAACATACAGACTCGAAATGTTTCCAATACAAAATAAAGCTCAAGTTACGCTTAGTGAGCAGAGAAATAATAGCACGGGTCTTCGGATCAATAGCGAGATAAAATTCTCTCTTGGTTTTCCCTTTGAAATGTCATTTCAAAAGAGAATATTGTTTAACGAGCGGTGACGCGATGATTCAAAGCAATTGGTGTATTTGTTCGTTGATTGTTTAGTCTTATTCTTAGGGCTCGAATTATGATAAGACACTCGTTATGCCTTTCCCCAAGTTATTTGTCCCAGGATGGTTCTAAAGTATTAAGAATATTTAAAAACCGACTTATACAATTGCCAGGTTTCATTTTTTTGTGGCGCATTTTTTTTAAAAACACGGCGGTTTTGGGGAATTACTACACTCACCATATGGCTATTTGGGTAATCTGTTACACTTAAGCAAAATATATATTTCAGTAACAAAAATTCTTGGGAACTTAATTGACAATCGATTTTTTTGAAAATATTCGTGGCGTTATTACACGTGCAAATTAAACTCCAATCAGTCATACTTCCAAGATTAACCATCGGGAAAAGTGGAAGTTGAAATGAATGTTAAATTCCGGCCAGAAGTCAACTGAAAAATTGAGCCATTATAATAAAAAGCACTGTTATGTGACTCGCAGGCGGAAAATGCCTTTTCAAGCACTCTCCAGTCCAAGAGTAGGGCTCTCCCGGTAAGAATTGTTTTCGAGTAAGGATCTCAGAGACGGTTATGAGGTCGAATTTTAAAGCGACGCTCCCGCAAATTAAACTGGAGTCAGAAGAAAAGCGTTTGTTCAAACTTATAGTCCATTGCAACTTAGTCATACCCCACCCAGCACTTAAGCATCGTTGACAAAATCAACGAATTCCATCTTTTCATAGGGAGGATGGTGTTTTTATGGCGACACAAAAGACAAAATACCAAATAATATCTGGCTGGCGCAGTCACTACTTCATAAGCTGTTTTTCATCACGGTGGCGCTGTTATAGGGCCTGTTCCTGAAATATCGGGCGTGTGCTGCCGTGTAAATTCCGTGAAAACCTGTGTACAATCGCCGTCAACTCGTCTGCGTATAATTACATGGTCTGTAGCTTGAATGGAATTAGTGCGCGCAAATAATGAGGGGATGCCGTGTTAATCGGATGCGGGAATCACATTTTCATTGGTTAATTAATGAGGCAGCGAACATTGCAGAAAGCCAAGCTTTACAGCCATCTCTTCACGCGACGCCGTGGAAAATTTGACGGCGATGTAAATCCTAAATCGCTACTATGTTGCTAATTTGCGGCGCCTGAGTACCCGAAAGAACCAATTTAAAGTGTTTGACTTTGGTTTTAGCCGTCGCTCGCCGCTCCAATGGCTGGAAACGCACATAAACAGACGTAATAAGCTTCCTTGTTACAATATCGAGTCGTTTGTTTTGGCTTACGTCATCGGCCGATGGCGGGCACTTGAAACGGGAGTTGTATGAATTGTATGACGTAAGGAATATAATGTCACGGCCATTGTAAACGCCAATGTAAAGTGGTGTTCCGTGTCGTGGATTACCGCGCGGTCGACTGCAATTTCGATGGATTAAGTTCCATTTGCGCGTTATTTTCGTAACTTACCCCCCGGGCTAAGATATAAACGAAAACCACAAATCCAAAGGGGATTTTAAGTAGTTTAAAGAAAGGTAAACAAGAAGAAGTCACCTACTTGACGTGATTTGTCGTGTTTGGATCGATAAAGATACGATGTAGTCGTGGCAATTTAAGCTGCAATTTTGAACGTGGGCAAAAATTACTGGAGACCAAAAAACAAAAACGGGTTTTTAAACATGACTATTATATCTAAAATAAAGCATTGCATATACACAACATAAATCACCGCGTTGTTATTTGCTGTTTTAAGCCGCAATTTCGCAAGTCCACCATGTCTTTTAAAAACAGAATAGCGGGGAAGATCGTAATAGGCGGCGTGCCGAATTACAAAGTCGGGCAAGGGACAGATGAAATACGAACCGCCGAGTGCGGCAATTTACTTTGCATTTCAACTTGTCGCCGGAACAGTAATTTCCAGGCTCGTTGTCCTCAATTTTGAAACGTGTCGTTAGACTGACTGGGTATGCTTAAATTTCCTGCTCCCGGCAATTTACTGCGCGATGGGGATACAGAGCGAATGCTGCAATGCGATTTCCACGTTCTGCGTCATGTCAGTGATTTTAGGGTGTTATTGCGGAAATGTAAATGATTATTAAGACAAGGGCGTCGTGCAATGACCTGCGCTAACATATTAACACGCTATCTCTACACATGGTCCTTGCCGCAGAAAAACGAATTTTTCTGTTTTTTCGTCAAGTGTAAAAGAAAACGTTAGCTTATTGATGTTTGGCTCGCCAATAATTCGTTTTTTTTTACGAGAAAATGGTGTATTAGTGGCGTCACAAAATCGGTTTTCTAACCAGATAAAAATTCGATCACCAGTTACGTCATTTGCGACCTGTTTTAACTAGCAACAACCCAATTTACCTTATATGATTTATTTTCGATTCTTTTATGATTTTTTTAATTTGTTCATTTTAGAAAGATCGGTAAAAAGATACAACAACAGTTTTTACTTCCAGCGCCATTGATATGTAAATCAAACTAGTCACTGCTTTTATAAACCGACGTTGGCAAATGCTATACAGAAAGGGATAGAATCGGATTTAAAAGCATATCGGCGGAATGGCGGAATCGATTTTAACGAAAGTATTCGTCTATTCTATACAATCGTTAAGATCAAAGGGCAACGGCATCAGTCTGACTAAGTGGGACATATAGGAACTTATTCCACTGGATAAGCCGAGCTTTGTGTCGATAAAAAACACGACGCGAAATTAAATCAAGTCATGTGAGCGAGGCTGGCTTTGAAAGTTACAAATCTTCAAGTAATCCACTCCAGAAAAAATAGCAAAGACCACAAAGGAAGGATCAAAATTTTGGCGAAATTGAATACGCGTGTCCGTCGTAACGATTTAGAGTGGTTACTTTTCTACTTAACTGTTTGGGGAAATACGAAATAACAGGCCGGGCTATGAAAACATTTTATCGTGAGCGGGAGCTTTATTGTGCTTATGTATATGGCAACGATGTGCCACATTGTGTATTTGAACGTAGGAAGTATGAATAAGAGAGCTATGGCTAAATAAACTGTACGAAAGCCTTAAACCGAAATTGCTTTAAAGAGAGCGATTTTGGATAATGAAATTGACCGAAATCAATTAAACTCTTTCGGCGAGCGGCTGTTCATAGAGGGGGGGGGTATACCAAGCCGGAATTGAACTGTAAATATCACGAATACTGATGTACCAAAAATTAGTAGTATTTAGAATTTCCTAAATGTGTCACTAGTACAATGTAACCAATCAAAATATGCCAAAAACTGCCTAAAAATTCCAAACAACTCAGCTGCGTACCGTGTTATCCCAATGCTTTTAGAACAAAAACTTTAGATATCCGCATTGCATATAGACTTCAACGTTCGCACGCTGCCATTGATCGAGACGCCTCGACTGAAATCACTTTAAGCCGACTGGAGAAAAACAAACAAGCATATAGATGGATGGACTCAGCAACTTGTTTTCGGCTTTGAGTCTAGATTATAGCTGTCTGTCGGCCGCTAATTGCCTGGGAAGCATGTTTCATCTGTTCGCTGAAAATGTGCTATTCTTGAAAAGAGATGTTTTACGAGCATCCGTTATGGGGCAGTGCGGTAACTGGTGATATATAATACACATTTAACAACTACCCTAGCCCCAGGATTTAAAATAGTAACTGACTTGTAATATGTACTAACATGGCGAAATTTCGATGACGGCTTTAAAAACAACGTATTTGTCATCTTGTTTAAAACATCAAAATTGTACAGTTGCTTTATATTATATCTTTAAGTGATAGTTAAATGTAGTCTTTCATAAGAAAGCAGTGTATAGTCAAGTCAACAAAAATTACCTACTTAGAGTAAAAATAGCAACAAAAACCCTTCGCATAATTATAAACCGAATACCAATATTAGCATTTTATTGATCACTTTAAATTTAAAAGGTCAGAAGTCGAATGGAGCGCGCGGCAAACTGCAACCGGTGCTATCGATCTTTGCGTTTCAAAAACTCAATCGAATGCCACTTCATTAATCGGAGGGCATCCGACGGCTTTCGCCCAATTGATCGGCGAAATGATGGCGCCTGGAAGAGGACACCTTTATTTTGATTGGGGCCGGCAATTAAACTCGATAGACATGAGTCCAAAGCAAATCCCCGAGAGGAAAAATCGAAACCACAGACCACTTAAGACGCGGAATTGACATTTGAATTGCGCAATCGCCGATGTTTATTTAAGAAAAAGTAATTTCTAAAACACATTAGCGCGGATGGTCTATTAGTTAATGAAAATGTGTCAGAAGTAATACGCGTAATACCGGTAGCTTAACGCACGGATACGCGAGACTAAAACGTACATATTAAAAACACGAAAATATATCCGCTGGCGTTTAAACAATTTCTTTAAAGATTTTGTTTAATCTTAAAATTTGAATGTTGTTATTACAGTATAGTTATATATTGTCTGCATAAACGTGTTTTAATACAACGTAAACACAACGCATAGAGAGGCAAATATAGAAAACTACGGAAAACGGGGTTATGAAAGTCACCTGTAAACCCCCAATGCCCCTTTCGGGTGGGTTAGAGATTAGTAAATATTTTCGTATACCGGTAGTTGCTCTTTTCATATTGAGAAGTGCCCTAATCCTATTACCCAACTTTGCTCTCTAAAAACACCTGAAAATATTCTGCGTGGTATTTCTAGAACATGTAATAATAATTGCTATTTTGCGACGGGGACCGTTCCAGCGAAAGTGCGTAAGCTGGCACAATCGTAAGAAAGACGCCATCTAAGCATGACAAAGGTCAAGTAAGGTCAAGGGCGACGAGAAAACAAAATACCAAAAGGGCAACCGCGTCTCTTAAATCAGACAGCCGGTAAAAATGCACAGAATCGCTTGATTTTTTTCTTCCATACAACGGCACTGATGTGTGTTTGCAACAATCACGGCATCAACCACATCAGGCTCCAGGATTAAGTGAGTTATCCTGGAATGGCATCACTGGGTAATTCGGTAGCGTGATTTGGGTGTATTCAGTAGATGCCAAGTATGACCCGATTTCGATAAGGTTCGATTTCGAATTAAAGCCACCCTTGGTAAAATTGGAAATCGCATGTCTAATAACAGCACGACTGCCCAAGCGCACATTAACTCTCAACTATCCAAATCGATCCACCAAATATGGAAGACTCGTATACAGAGTTGTGCGTTAGCAGGCCGGAATTCTTGCAATATCACGCTCGGTAACTATTCACCGATGTCCCCAATGAATAGAGTAGTTGGTAAGTATAATTTCAAACACGCTTAAAATACACAGTATTGATTTGGCAGACAGCAGCGGGACGGATTACTTGCTGTTGTTTACATGCAGATAAGATGAGTGGGTAACGTGCTAATCCCTAACAATGTAAATCCACTTTCAAACATGATTTGTAAACTAAATACACTTTAGGGCTTAGACTGTGTTGCATAATTTACAAAAATAATTACTTTTTCCAGGACTTTGCTTCATACACACTTTAAAAAAGATAGTTTATCAACAAAAAACGGTAAAATATTTATTTTAAAGAAAATGAGTTTGTTTAGGGTCAATCGCTTGGGAAGGGAAAACGCGTCCTCACTAACGAGGAGTTAAGAGCAAGTGGCGCTTTTACGCGGGTAGCTACTGTACCAGCATTGCTTGAAAATAAGCAAAGTGGGCAACTTGAACTCACAGCGCGGAGGAATAATCCGATCGGCAGACAATAAGCCACAGTGGGAGATGGTGGTTTCGACTTTCACACCTGGGTTGAAAACCACGAACCCGGGATTAAAGTAAACTTGAGTTATACTACTGTTGAAAGATGTTTAGCTAAGCGTGAACCCAATAATACTGTTCTGTCCCTTACACTTGTTTCAAGTCGTGAACTCCAAGAAATGAAAGAATGTAACGTTACCTCACACACAGTTTGTTCGTTAATCACCGGTTAAGTTTAACTGCGATCAGTTTTAAGATATTTTTTTTACTTGGCAATTCACACCAACACAAAAGACTATAGAATAGTAATATATATTATACGATATCTGCTGCTCCAATTTAAAACATCATCGATTTTTGAAAAAGTGTATTTATCTTTCTATATGCAGAACTAAGCAATCAGAATGGCTGGGATATAGGCGGCATCTCTTACACAACTTAATAGTTGTTTTGTTATGTGAATTAATATGAATTTTATACAAAGGCAAAAACAAGATACATTTTAAGCACATTTTTATCTTTGCTTTAACTTTAAGATCGGCTTTTTCTATGGTTAAAATTGGATCGGGACAAAGAATTATGACAGTGCACATATAGTTTTTGGTACATCTTGCGTTTGTTTAACTTTATTGGCCGTGTGCTAGTTTTAGAACTGGGTAAACAGTCAGTCACTTTAAACTAATAGCGATGATTAGCTAATAAATCAAACCGAATTAAATTTCGCGGTCGAAGAAAGATATGGGGTTTGTTCAAAACGGCTTTCAGTCCTCTGACAATCTGTCATTTCGCAAACGGAAAGACACAAAGGCATACTAAAACAACTAAAGTGGCCAATGCCAAAACGTGAAGTTACGATCTTCCCTTTGTACGACATTTGTGTTGAAATGTTTGTCGTGCAATTGTCTTCAGCTATTATTATCTGTCACTCGAAAGGTAA
The DNA here is from genome assembly GCA_000149265.1 of Ciona savignyi. NCBI lineage: Eukaryota > Metazoa > Chordata > Ascidiacea > Phlebobranchia > Cionidae > Ciona > Ciona savignyi. Next base: position 775,888 of record CH003386.1, read on the forward strand.
TTCAAAGGAATTTGATAAAAAGCAATCGAACAGTCCACAACCTTGCGTTGGGAAAGGATTGTTATCGATGATGAGAATAAGTATTAGTTTTGAATGTGTATATAGAAGTACTTTTGTCTTTAACGGCCTTTTTTCATTGCTTAATAAAAACAATTTATATAAACTTATGTATTTTTAACGTAAAGGTTTAAATTTACACCGTTTAGAAAGTTAAACAAAATCGTAGAATAAATACGGAGAAATAACCGAGATAACACGAGTTCCAGTTCTCGTGGGAAATTTTGTTCAAGCGAGATGTTTTTAAAAACCAGCGAAAACCGAAGCCAACAAACAAACTCGACATCTTGTAGATTTCATAAGCTTTAGTCTCATTATGAGCATATCCGGTAAGATGGCTGAAAATACACGGTTCCACGAAATGTACACATTCCGAACTCTCAAAGTCCATCTACTCACCAAGTAAATAGACAGGGGTGGCCTCTCTTATCGTGGATGTGGAATCATTGATTTTAAAGCCTAACCAAATAAAAGCAAAATCAAACTACTATATATAGCAACTCTGAACGATAATAAGCGGCCATTTTTAAGGGTCATCTTGAAGGAGTTTTAATGTGGTATGTTTCTGGATATGGCTATATATCAGCTATGCCGCACCCAAATGAAAGGTCGGCTTAGCGGAGCACTTAAACCGCATGATTGATAGTATGGCTGCATATTGTAAACACGTAATATTAGTGAAATAAAAATCTATTTTTTAATACAACAACTACGCTACTTTCCCTTAGTTTCTGTACATTTTTAAGAAAAATGGCACTGTAAATCACCGAGACAATTAAGACCAACGCCAATAAGTTAAAAAGCAAAAACGTTGTACCGCAATATATAAGTTTAATTTATATCCCTTCAAAAGTGGAAATAGTTATTAGTTTATAAGCCCCGCGAGTACGGCGAGACACATCGTATTTCGCAATCGGCTTGCCTCACAGTTCACACAAAGTTCGCTGAAATGACTCACCAGCCGCAATAAACATTCGAATTACCTTCAAGAAGCAGTGACCGACGGCAGCATCCTCCAGCACGGATACAGCGTAGGAGGAAGATTGGAAGCGGGGCGGAGAGTTCACAGCATCGCTGAGTCGAATCACCAGAGTTGCGTTCGATGCCAATGCGGGCGTCCCTCCGTCCGTGCCCCATACAGTCACTTGTAACTCCGGACTGGACAAACTATCCAAACTCCGTCTGAAATTAGAGTCGCCATAAAAAATGTTTTTTTTTCATTTACATATATTGGAAACACTAGCGAAATTTAATAAATGGCCTTATGGAGTTCATTTTAAACTTTAAACGCTCTAATACAGAAGAATTTTCGATTTTTTATTAAAATATGTGGTTTGCGATATTCAGGTTTAAAGACCGAAGGTGTTTTGAAAACCCAAAGTATATTGAACGGCATAAAAGTTTCAAAGCTTAATTTACGGGCTCCGCGTCCAATAAAATTCACGCTCCACGAACTCAATGTGCGTAATGCAGGTGTGACAGATATATATTAGCGAAACCGACCAAAATTCCGAACGACAATAATTATATGGTGTAATGCAGGCGACCTATCCAAAATTGTAGCTTTGGATTTCAATAGCGCCGAGTTGTACAAAGCCGAATTTTAAAGCGGGCTTAACCAGTCTCCAATTCTCTCTACACGAGTGAGCGGCTCTCACACGGGTTCACGCGCAAACACAAAGGCCCGGAACTAATTAATGTTAGCTGGCCTGTTAGGATATTTGAATTACTTCGGTAATCAGACCGGGACTCGACGCGCACTGTTAGCTAAGAATACTAATGTGGTTAACGCACGGGCCGAAAGTGGGGATATGGAAAGCAAGTATTATAAAACGGAATATGGTATTGGCTTTGATGTTTTTACTGAAAGGTACATATTGATTCATCGTTCCTTTATTAATATATAATGTTTTATGGTTTGTCGGGTTAAACCTACCAACGCCCCATTTATAAGAGTCACTTTTTTTCAAACCAAATTTAATGAGCAAGCCAACGCTTTTCAAAAGACCAGTTTCAGTTTAGTAGTGTATTTAACAAAACATCACCAGGTTTTAGTGTGTATTGTAGACTGCTACCCGACAACACATCAAATAGGTAAACTCATCTCCTTTATATAATACTCGACAATCGTCGGGTGCTGCTTGCCCACTGCGGTAAATTTGAAGTTAACTATCTTTTACGTCCGATGTTTTTTGTACATAAGATTTTCCACCTCCGAGTAGAAAATCCCTATACCGTAACGTACAGGCGTAAACTGGCCGTATGCAATAAAAAATTTCACATGATCTCATGCAATATGATATCGACTTACGCGGTCGTGATGAGTCCCGAGTGCGGATTAATGTTGAGCCACAGACTTTGCGGGGAGCCATCTAATCTGTATGTGACTTCTGCGTTGCGTCCTATGTCGGCGTCCGTGGATTGAAGCTGAGTAACGAACGTGCCTGGATGGTGGGGGACGAAGTGATTTTATTTTCAACTGTTTTATAAATGCTGTGAAAAATTTATTATTTATGGATAAACACTTGTTTAGTTTATTTTGGCCTTAAACACGTTATGTGGTTATTCAAAGTCAGGTATCAAGAGGTTGGGATTGTTATATATATACATAAATATATATACTAAACATACACAATGTTTTCTTGACTTTTAACAAAAAAATGTTAAAATTTTAACATAAAATTCACATAGATACGGACGTGACTAAAGTGCACCTGTTTAGTTGGCTCGTCCAATTAAGTTCTTTTAAAATTTAACTTTCAAAACGTATGGTTATCGAAAATAAAAGCTGACTGTCGCCGATTTGATCAATTGTCATCTAAGAGTTTAGTCATTTAGAATCTTACCGGGGAAAGCGCTTTGGGAGAGTTCAATCTCGATCAAATCACTGGGAAAGCGCGGCGGATTGTCGTTGATATCTTCCACTGTTATTGTGAACGATGTCGTCGCCGACTGGGGTGGACTGCAACAGGTTTTGTGTTTAATTATATTCATTTTCTTAGAGAAATCGTTTTGAGATTAATCGATTATATGTACGGGGGTAACCTTGGGTCGGAAGAATTGTGCCGGCGTTTTCTCGCTATTGCAAGTTTATATAAAGAGTAAAATATACATTTTGTTTTACGCAATCCGTAAAGATAAATTTTTGAAAGTAAGCATTCAATTTCATTTCAGTATCAGTTAATTACACTTTAAACATGGCAAACTGTCAAATCCAGTGTCTTTTGGGTTATATTTAACGACGCTGACTGCGAGGGTGGTAAAATGTGTAATTTTATAGTAGAATGGTAATAAATAGCGTGTTTAGCACGGGCTGTCGTCTTTGGGTGTCAAGTAGCCATTTTAACACACAATAATTCGGTCGTGTTTAAGGTTACATTTTTGTGGTCTTGCCAAACTAACCTGCCAAAATCAACGGCATTCAAGGTAATGTGATACAATGATTCTGTTTCTCTGTCTAACTTGAGCTTCACGCAAACCAGATATATAATGTTGTTTTCTGTCTGCAGTCCGAACCTTGAAACAAAACAAGGGTTAAACAGAAAAACCAATTCATGGCCTTATGGAGTTAATTTTAAACTTCAAACGCGCTAATTCAGACCAAGATAAAGAACGACTTATTCAAACATTAGCAAATGAAGTGGCGGTTAGCAGAAGCACTCGCTATTTTGTGGATTTTCGTCTCAGGGTGCTTAAAGCAATCAATAAATCATTTTACCTTCCATTTCCACCCTCCAGAGAGACGTTAACTTGGCTGAGTTCGCCGAGATCCTGGTCTGAAACCGACACGCGAGCAATATAATCACCTGGCTCTGCCCCTTCAGACACCTGAACACAAATACCAAGTTTTGGGGGAGTTGTTGTTGCCCGTGCACGACGGGAGTCGGTTTTAATGATTTATAAACAAAATGAAAATGATCACACCTGTTGTGAGTACCCTATATCCTATAATTTTCTACTGTAGTTAAAGGTTAAGGAGCAAACAAAATAGATAAAAAAAAAAAAAAAAAAAAACTTTAAGAAAAACATAAGCAGTTTCTAAACATCAATCATTTAATGGCATAAAACTTAAGGTAGCAAAATAAAGCAGGCATTCGATATGGAGAGAAAGGGTAAGTGTTGGGGGTAGGTAGTATGGGGTCAAGGTTATCAGTAAGATCAGGTTGAGAGTTAGGTTTCCGCCTTTTTAGTGCACAGCTTCTTTCTTTTTTATTTTGCCTTATTTAAAGTTACAGAACCATACGCTTGTTTAGTATAGTTTAATCATGGTAGTGCAGCTCACCGCTCTAAAAAGATTACTTTTCCATTTTGATACATCGGAAACACATTTCTTTTTTTTATAAATATAGAAATTAATCTAACATAAAATGAATTAATTAAATAAGGAAAACTTGAAGTGATAAAAAAAAATTGAATTTACCTTTGCTTCACCTGCATCCAAGAAAATCACATTAATTTGAGGTTCGTTGTCATTTACATCCGTTACTTCAACAATGACCACAGTAGATCCAACTTGTGGTTCGGAACCTTCGTCTCTGGCTTCAACTACCAGTTTGTGCTGCACCACCTGCTCAAAGTCAAGTTTTTTGTTGAGATATATCCGTCCGCTGTTACTTTCAATCTCAAATATGAAACCAGGGTCACTTTGGCTACGGTCAATGCGGTAGGTCAACATGGCATTTTGACCAATGTCTTGGTCGGTTGCATTGAGTGTAATTACATCTCTACCCACTGGTTCATTTTCTGATAACATGACTGTGTATCTGCTGAAGTCAAATACAGGGGGATTGTCGTTAACATCTGAGATATCAATGTAAACGTCAAGCTGGCCAGTTTTTGGTGGAACATCTCCATCGAATGCCTCAACTGTAAAGGAATAGTTGGACACAAGCTCCCGGTTTAATGTCTGGTTCACTATTAAATCCACATAGATTTGTCCATTAATGTGTCTGTTGTTCAACCTGAATGCTTTGTCCTCATTACCAGATATGATTGTATATCCTTGTACATTAAACGGGTCTGAGTCAGGATCAACAGCGGTTCCCAAGTTGTACTTGGCCCCAATTTGACTTGCTTCGGAAATTGTAAGATTCAATTGACTGACTCGAAATTCTGGAGCATGATCATTTATGTCTGTTACATCAATTCGTACCTAAAAGGAATTTTTTTTAAAACTGATTCAAATAAAGGGGTTAGTTATATATTTGTTGTGAAAGCAAAGTCTTTTACACTTTAAAAGTTTGAACACCTGAATAGTGGATAAGCAACACTTAACGACTAACCTAAAAATATGGAGACAAAATTAACCAGAAAACAAACAACTTACCTCAAAATATCTGTTTAAAACACTGTCATATACTGCTATATCAAAGGAACTGAAAGTTTCGTGATCAAGCTTTTTAATGGTTTTTATAATCCCTTGGTTTTCCACTACACCACGGTCAAAATACTGCATAAAGGGGTTACTGTCTTCTGATGTAATATAATATCCATTTTGCTCTGTTGTATCAAGCCGGCCAATTTCAGTTCCAATTGTTGCATTTTCCAAGACATTAAAGTCCAGGATTATCGAATCTTGAGCTTGGCAAGCTCTAAAAGCTTGGCTGAATAATATAAATCCAAGAAGAATGGAATATGATATTTCCAGATTGGGTGATTTGACTTGCACATACTTTAATTCATAACCCATCATGTAAACATGGTGCAATGTGAGTTTGTGTCAACTCATTATGTTGATCTAAAAGCTTTGTCTTTAAACCTGGAAAAAAACTTTAATTTGCAAAAACTAGTTTAATAATGACTTTACACTTTAAATCTAAAAGGTCTCTGTGGCCTAGCCTAATACATCCAAATCTTCAAAAATTAGTAAACTGCTTATAAAGGTTATCCCATCTTCCCTAAAAAGCGGTTTCATAATACAGACTTCTTATGTAGTGAAATCACATGTCTCACTGGAGCACGCGCCGTAAGTAAGCTTCAATAGAACTGTTTATATTGTCGAGCGAGAGTTTGCAGTGAGCGAGACGCGATGAAAAAATAGCGTCCTTCGTTACCTTGAGTTCTTCGTTTTTCTCTAGCTCCACCTTGAGCGATTCGATTACACCATAGAAGTCTTAAAAATTCTATGATAACCAATAACCAACGCAATGTCGCCGAATGGTTAACGCGACCGTTACATAATATATATACAGTACACCCCGCTTAAAAAATTACGCTGTAAAATGACAAATAGGAAAGATATTTATGATGTAGCAAGGGTCATACTCCGAGTTCAGGTTATAGGAAGAACTAATGTCATACCACTATACCACTCCTCCGCGACTTTTTGCGCAGTTTCCAGAAGCCAGATCATTGTCCATGTCGATCGTTGTGAAGATTTATCAGCGAATCTTCTGTGTGGATTGGTTGATTGTGTTTTGGATATACGATTGACGTTTTATTTTGATATACTGTATTTTGTTTAAGCGCTTGCTTGTGGCGTGCCTTTTAAGACTTGTGTACAAATAGGAAAATCTTCCATGTTATTCATCCAGTTATTTTATATGTAATGTTGCACGTGTTTACATTCTTTTTCATGTTCAACTTTTTTATATTCATTTAAGTATCCCCCTTTCCACATTCTGGTTTACTGTTTAACAGTATAATGATTTTTTTAACTTTATTCTTGTTATTTCAGTTTTATACACACACCTCGATTGTAATTGCTTTTTTGGTGATACTGTGTGTAATAGTTTCGCTTCAAGTTTTTTAACCGTTTTACCATTTTACGCTTATTTTTAAATTATTTTGTATTTGCTTTAAAAGTACAATGCAACAAGACCTAGTATTTGATCTTACGTTAGCCCGAAAAATACAGCGTCCTACGAACCAAGGTTTATTTCTGTTACTCGTATATTTCTATTCACGAGGTTACATGTAGTTCGGCAAATATACATGACGTCACCTGCAGATCCACTGAAACCCGATACGGTTAATTTGTAGTTGGTCGCCTCTGAACTAATTGCAAATTCTATGTAAGTCATCGACGTTTAAGAGCTTCGATAAACAAAAGTAGCTTTAAAAAACACTCGTATTCCGCGAAAGCTGTAACCGCTTCGTTACATGATTTCATTTGAATAGATTAAGGGAGCATATAATTGCTCACAACTAAAACTTGGAATACAGCTCACTCGTATTCCAATGCAACATTTATATTTTATGAATCATATATATATATATATTTATGATATATTTTATGAATCATATATATCAGTGAATAAGTTAACTTTGAAAATTACACCACCTGTAGTATTGATCATTTATTTTTACATACGTATCGATCATTTATGTATGTATGTATTTAAAACGCATACATAATCAGTTCTATTCTTAACAAAAATAATATATTAAGTTGCATAGAAACAGAGCTGCATCTTCTGTACATTTCGTAGACTAACGTTGATTGCAATAGTCCTCAAATTAACACACTACACCAGTAAAACGATGGGATTTTAAGTCGAATAGCTAATACAGATTGGGGAATCACCACAATTATTACTTAGCAAAACACTTTTTTAAATATCATGACTAAGAGAGTACCACTTATCAGATCCGTCCGCACATAGAGGTCTATTGATTGGTTATACACCATCTATGACTATTTTCTACCATCGTACTATATATTACAAAATAAATTTACACTGTACAATGACACATGCAAAAAATAAATATATTTCACATAGATATAAAAAAGAGAAATCGTTTTTGGTCGCAACATGGACTCTACCAGACAAAAAACCACAGTCATAGTTTTAATTTAATTTTTTCGAAACTTCATTTCAGTGTAAGATAGAGCTCCAATCTTCAAAGTATCCAATGATTTCCAGTGTATATAACGCCTCCTGGTGTTGCAAGGGCCATACTCCGAGTTCAGGTTGGAGTTAGAACAATCGTCATACCACCAACCGCCTCCTCCGCGCATTTTGGCGCAGTTTCCAGAAACCAGATCATTGTCCATGTCGATCGTTGTGAACTGTCTTCCGTTGTGACGATTCATCAGCGAATCTCCTGAGTGGATTGGTTGATTGTGTTTTGGATCTAGAATTCACTTTTAAATTTAAACTTTTAATTTTGTTAGAATGCGCGCTTGTGGCCTTATTTTTAAGACTTATGTAGACATAGGAAAATCTATAACGTTATTCCTTAAGTTCTGGCGTATGCAACACGCTTATGTGTAATGTTGTGCGTGTTTATATCCTTTTAATATTCAATTGTTTGTTAGATATATAGTAAGTTTCTATTAACTCTTGGAGCAAAGGTTTAAGCCCGTTAGAACAGCGTCCTGTGAACCAAGGTATATTTCTGTTACACTCATATATTTCTATACATGACGTTACCTGCAGATCCACTGAAATCCGACACAGTTAATGTGTAGTTGGTCGCCTCAGAACTGATGTCAAATTCTCTGAAAAGCATCGTCATTTAAAATCTTCGATAAACAACTTGGATTTCAATCTAACTCACGCGTATTCCGCGAAAGCTGCAACCGTTTTGTTGCATAATTTCATGTCGATTCGAAGTCGGTAGCTACTTTGTGCCGTAAAGAAATTAATATTCTTCAAACCTGAAAGTTACGGTTTATTGTTTGTTCAGATAATCCGGATAATACAGACCCATCCAGAACTCATGGTTAAGGTCACCGAAGCCGTCCGCATATTCTTTCCAGTTTCGCTCAAAACTGGTCGATCCATCCACGCGCCGCTGAAACACCTTAAACGTGGGTTCTAATTTATCTAAACGTACTGTGACCTAAATATTTAACTAGGTTAAAACTAAGACATGTATTCTGATTTTTTATAAAAAATAGAACCCGTAAAAAGTACAATATGTTGGGTTCAATTGAATTCTGCGTTGTACTGTGATACAATGTTATAAATCCGGCTTCCCATCCACGAGAATATCCATAATTCAACCACCAATGCGCAATGCACAGACTGCAAAGAATAGACTTGGGGCACGATGTGACTTATGATACTCGTATAGATAAAGTTTTTTTTTAACAATTCGACATCTAAACACCACAGTAGCTTCAATATATGAACTGTTCCGAAAGAAGTAATGGCCACAGAAATACAGAAATATGACTTTACTTTTGCGAAAGAGGTCTAAATAATATCTTCAAAACGACCAACCGTCCATCCACCGCCTGTTGTTTCAAGATCGCAGTAAACTTCTACTCCAGGACTGCCAACCGTGTAAACGCCGCTTTTCCTTTGACCTACACGGTATACATCGCTACAGCCGTCTAAATATATTGTTTACGTGAATATAGATACAATTTAAAATTGTGCTTCCTAAAATCTTGTATTTAATTGGTTAGAAACTGGCAATTTCTTAACATTTGCATTGTGTTAAATAATTTATACAACAGCAATTTGTAAACGATGCATTTGCATGTACTAAATTAAATAACGTCCATAAGACCCTTTTCTATAAACACAAATATGAATAAAGTGGTCTGAGTTAAGACCGATTTAAGCACCTTTCTGTTCATGAGCTTTAAAGGCTCATGTCTTAGCTTTTATGTACCTTTAAGAAACCTTATGTCATATATGCTAATTACGAACTTTAATATGGGCAGATATTTTTTATAGCATTAACATGTCACTCACCTGGTTGGGAGAAAATCTGAAATCGAATCTTTACAATCAAATCCACCCAACCCTCATTACTATCGGTCCGTTGCAACCGAACGATGGCACCAGCAATTTTTATTTCCAATACTGTGACGTTGAATTCCACACCGACCCCAGATGCGGTTGCATTGATGTAATAAGGTAGTGATGTGAAACAAATTCTGTGCATGACGTACATGATCTTGCTGGAGGTCGATGAGGTCAAGGTGTGAAGAAGTGTTTTGTCGTACACCTTTGTTTCACCTGCGTGTTTAGCATGCTCAAGCTTGTTAATACATTTTGTGGACATTTTCATACACTTTTAATGTTTGAATTACATATGGACAATGTTATGTCATTAAAAATAAGTATATGCGAACAGAAGGTGACATGTGGCAGATCCTTTTGCTAGCATATTATAGTGGTTTTCTCCTAGGTCACATACCCTATATTTGTTTCCATGCGGAATCAGCCTCTATTAGACTTCAAATTCGTGTGATTTTTGTTTTGAAGAGTTTTGTTTGAAATCATTAAGTTAAAAATCTTCAACATTTTCTAAGTGATATGTGAATAGGAAAACGGAGCCTGTAATTATACACAACTCAACCCTGGAATACCACACTCTTATCCAAGTGCAACATTTCTATATTAATAATCATATACTATATTAAGGTATATAAGTACACATATTAACTATATTAAAATCAGTTCATCTGTACTTTAGTGCCATTATTAAGTTGCGATTATTTATATCAATATATACCAATATGCAAAGACATATATAATTTCTATGTTATGAATCCTATATATATAACAGTACACAAATTAGCCTTAAACATTACACCACCTGTACTCTTGGGCCATTATTAAGTTGAGATTATTTATAAGTATATATAAATATATATAAAACGCACATATAATCAGTCATATTCCCTATAAAATAATAGTTTACATTTACCTTGTTCAATTGACATCAGGATGCATAAAGACAGAGCAAGTTGGAGTCTTTTGTACATTTGGTTGACTAACGTTAATTGTGACAGCCCATAAGTAATGAAACTGAATCAGTGTAACGGCGGGCTTTTAAGACGAATTGCTGTTACAGCTTTTTTTTTAAGTTTTCAGGTTTGGTGTTAGGAACACGTTGCAAATTAAATATAGTAAATATTTAAATCTGCATAAATTGTTTAATCAGTTTCGGTTATAAATTATAAATTTATTAACCTTATGTTTTATGCAAAAATTAAGATAGCTCTTACCGGGAAGTAATATAGGTTTATCCAAAATATGTTGATATATTTAATTTAACAGATTAAGCAATTCAGGCAAAATATACATATCTGCTGTTCATTACCCTTTCAAGTAGTTTAAAGGGAAGACGAGACAAATTGGACAGCAAAAACTGATATAACAGTTTTCGTAAAAGTTATACATAAGTCATTTCACTGCATATTCATTGCATACTCTATTTTATCTCATTCATTCATTCATAAAGATATTATTGGCCTTTATTAATTATATAGCACTGCTTTTTAGACGCACAAATAAAACACCAATAAAATCGAACAGTGCACTATAGCTGTTTGCTACTATCGTAGTGTATATTACATAATACATTTACGCTGTACAATTATAGGGGAGAGTGGTACTCAGTGATACGAAAAATGCCTTTTATCCAATATCTTTAATAATAATCGTTTTATTTCAAATTTTTTTTGTTAATAACATTAAACAATCATTTGGGTATCTGATGGAAGTACTGGATTTTTTTTATTACCCATGTGTTGTGATAAAAATGGGGTTTATTGGGGGTGCCTTTTTTGTCTCACTGGGTACCACCCCGGTATACAGTGAGACACACCCTAGTACACAGTGAGACATTTGTAGAGGTGGTACAAATTGCTGTTTAAATTGCCCCTATTTAACAATGTATTACTTACTAGCTTAAAATAATTATATGTACGGTCATTCTCGACGTGTGCCGATGTTGATTTGTTTACATACATGTGCAAATCCAACGTTAAATTCAACAAGAAAGTTTATTACACGGCACAAACTTACCAATGTTTTAAAACTGACAAGAATATCATAAAAGTTCAGTGTCAATCTATTGCAACATGGTAAATTAAGCAGACTGATACACAGTTTAATACAAGTTTGAAGCAGTAAAGAGCAATTCACACATGAAAACAGTGTTTAGTAAAAGGTTTAAAATGACAATCCAGACCAAAGGGTACAAAACTTTAAAATAAGAAATGCCTTAAATGGAACAGTGAGGAACACACTCATCGCACAAGGAGTCATCGATTTCATATAAGCTATTTCAACCAATTCATCAACAGTGTACAATGTGCAGGGCTGCCCTGCATTATGCAGCATCCAACTATTCATTGCAGCTCTATAAAATTATTTAAATGGAAAATACACAGTGCATCCAACTGTTGCATTTTGTGTGAACAATGAGGTGGCAGGGTCAATGTTGTCACACCAGTTTCTCTTGCCAGGACCAGGACTTTAAGTGACATGTGGCTTTCATGGTTGTCAAAAATTAACAGATTTGGATTTTCTTTTGAGCTTGAAGAGTGCTTGATGAAGTGTTCCATCACCTGTGAAAAGAGGTCCGAGTTCATCCAGCCTGTTATCTGTGCTAAACAAAGAGTCCCAGATGGAGCACCATTTAACATGTGAGATTTAAAGTTGCATCATGGAAACACTATTGCTGGTGTTTAGAATGTACCAGCAGCACACACAATAGCACATGTATAAACCTCTTTCACCACTAGTTGCTTTGGAAATTTGCTTGACAGCTTTTCAGCAAGAATAGCCTTGGATGCAGAGACAATGGGCGTGCCAGTCTCATCCAAATTAAAGATCTTTGTAGCAGCACAAAGCACAGATGGACTCCGGCTATAAATCAACCTCAAGTTTTCGTAGAACTAGTTTACATTATGTTTATTAAATGAGGTCGTTCTCGAAAGACTACAGGTTTCTTGTGGAATTTTCAGCAGCTTTTTGCTTACTGACATACCTTGGTAGTGTTTAAAATTTCACTACTGTATGATCTGCTGCCTTTCTTGGGCTCCATTCATTGGACAAAACCAACTGAACAGCTTCACTCAGGCAATATTCTAATGATGAGCCAATTTTATGGTTTTCTGAATTTACTTTCACAATTCTTTCCACGAGTCCACTCCTAGTTATTAAAAATAATAAATATCTAAAACTGGATAGATTTATATACTTGGCTAACTACTGTATAGGCTATTTCTGAACATAAAAATGCTCTTTGTGGGCTTAAACCCCCCAAAAAAGATAATAAAACACTCCTGTATTCTGTCTCACAGTGTACCTCAACATAGTGTCTCACTGAGTACGTAGATACTACAAATCTATAAGTCAAAATTAAAGATACTTAAATTGAGGTTGCCATGTTCTTTTTCTATTTGTAAGCAAGGTATGCACCTACTTTATCACTTCCCAGTAACTTTAGCCTTAAAGCTAATGTTCACCCATCTAAATTAAGTTTGCAGCTAGCGTATAAAATTTTACTTAGACCCTTGAAAAATCTAAAACTTCCATAACTTTCCAAAACTGACATGCTGGTTCCTTAAAGTTCGTTACAAAGTGCGTTGGTAACGTGAAAGCACTCAACCGTCAAATGTTTTAATATTTTTATGTTTTTACGTTTTTATTCAAAATTTCTCACTGTGTACCATGTCCCACTCAGTACCACTCTCCCCTAAAGAAGGCTAACATAATGACAAATGTTAGAATACAATCAAATCGAAAAAAAGTCAATCATTTAAAAAGTTTCCAGTAGAATCCAGATCATTGCCCATATGTCGATCGCTGTGAACTGTCTTCCGCTATGACGATTCATCAGCGAATCTTCTTGTGGATTGGTTGATGTGTTTGGGATCGATCGACATCGACAATGATCTGGATTCTGGAAACTGCGCCAAAAGTCGCGGAGGAGGCGGATGGTGAAAAACATTATATGAACTTGACATCCTTGGATACTTTGAACAACGGAACCCTATCTTACACTGACATAAGGTTTTGGAAAAAAATAAAACAAAACAATTACTATGGGTTACGATTTTGTCTTTCAATAGTAATGACAGCAATATTGTAAAAATAAAAACGTCAACTTTTTTTTATGCATAACGAAATTTATATGCCAGCAACTCGCAAGCACTGGTGTGCTGATTATGCCTGTTGGTGTGGCAGAGGTCCACGTTGACACCAAACCCGATTTTGTCTTTTCTTATATTATTGTGAAATATATTCATTTTTTGCATGTGTCGTTGTATAGCGTAAATTAATTATGTAATATGTACTAAGAGAGTAGAAAACCCATATAGATGGCGTATAACCAATTAATAGACCTCTATGCGCGGTTCTGACGACTGGTACCCCCTGAGTCATGGTATTTAAATGATTGTTTTGCTGAGTAAATTGTCGTGGAAAGGTGTTGTGCATCTGTTTTGTTGGGTAAAAAAGTTCCCGGTATACAGTGGAACCAGTTTGAAATCTTTAACCATAATTAAGGAGGCTGTTACGTTTGGGTTATAAATCCAAGCTTCAACTTTAAGTTGTCTAACATTTATAAGACTTCCTGTAGCAGTATTTTTTGTGAGGTCAGTTTGCATCGGAGAGATAGGGAGAATAATTGGTTGAAGGTCTCCTAAAATTTATTGTCCGATAAAACAGATTTTTCAGTCTAAAACGTAGTGCTGCTGAATGAGAGAAAACTAAGAACGCACATGACAATGCTATAAGCAAATGCAATAAACTACAAAAAATAGTCAATGCATAGTTTTTAAACTTGTGTGAGTAAAACCCCTAAAAAACCACTAAATTACTTTTTATACTTAATATACTGTAAATCGTTGCGCCAGAAAGTTGAGGTTAAACGAAAAAGATGTGTACCGCAAGAGGGTAGCAATATATTGAATGTCGGTAAAAATGTTCGTTCTTTATTTAAAATACGTGAAAGGGGAATTAACTAAGCAAAAATGTAAAAATAAAAAAATATTTTAACATATTTTAAATATATTAATTTTCCTGCTTTTCAATGCATTTTTTAATAATAACTGCAAACATTATGCTATTAACTCTATTATAGCATTATTTTATTTAGCATGAAACAAAAGGTAAATAAATTTAACACTGAAACTAATCAAACAATATATGAATATTTGAAATTAAAATACTTTTTAAAAATAAATTAAAAATTTATTCTGCAACGTTTTCTTTAAGACCAAACCTGAAAACTTCAAAGAACAAACCTGAACAAACAAAAGCTGTAACAGCAATTCGTCGTAAAAGCCCGTCGTTTCACTGATTCAGTTTCATTACTTAGGGACTGTCGCAATTAACGTTAGTCAACGAAATGTACAGAGGATGCAGCCAACTTGCTCTGTCTCTATGCATCCTGATGTCAATTGAACAAGGTAAATGTAAACTATTATTTTTATAGAAAATAGGACTTATTATGTGTGCGTTTTATATATGTAAATATATTTATAAATGATCGCAACTTAATAATGGCCCAAGAGTACAGGTGGTGTAATAATCAAAGCTAATTTGTGTACTGTTATATATATGATTCATAACATAGGAATGTTGCATTGGGATAAGAGTGGGTGTATTGCAAGTTTAAGTTGTGTAAAATTATATGCTCCGTTTTTCTATTCAGATCAGAAAAAATGATAAAGATTTATACGCTGGTTTCATATATGTAAACAAATATAGGTGACACCCCTTGTGACCTAGGAGAAAACCACTATAATATGCTAGCAAAAGGATTCTCCACATGTCACCTTCTGATCGCATATACTTATTTTTAATAATATAACATTGTCCACATGTAATTCGAACATTGAAAGTGTGTCGCAGATGTCTACAAGATATATTAACAAGCTTGAGCATGCTAAACACGCAGGCGAAACAAAGGTGTACGACAAAACACTTCTTCACACCTTGACCTCGCCGACCTTCAGCAAGATCATGTACGTCATGCACAGAATTTGTTTCACATCACTACCTTATTACATCAATGCAACCGCATCTGGCGCCGGTGTGGAATTCAACGTCACAGTATTGGAAATAAAAATCGCTGGTGCCATCGTTCGGTTGCAACGAACCGATAAAAATGAGGGTTGGGTGGATTTGATTGTAAAGATTCGATTTCAGATTTTCTCCCAACCAGGTGAGTGACATGTTAATGCTATAAAAATATCTGCCCATATTAAAGTTCGTAATTGGCATATATATGAAATAAGGTTTCGTAGAGGCGCCTGAAAGCTAATGAAGCACATAACCAGAAAGGTGCTTAAATCGATCTTAACTCTGACCACTTTATTCGTGTTTGTGTATGTAAAAAAGGGTCTTATGGACGTTGGTAAATTCATGACATGCATGCAATACATATTTTAAAAATTGCAGTTGCATAAATTATTTAACACATTGCAACGGTTAACAAATGTCCATTTTCTAACCTATTAAAGAAAAGATTTTAAGGGGTACATTTCAAATTGTATCTATATTCACGTAAACAATCTATTCAGACGGATGTAGCGATGTATACCGTGTAGGTCAAAGGAAAAGCGGCGTTTACACGATTGGCAGTCCTGGAGTAGAAGTTTACTGCGATCTTGAAACAACAGGCGGTGGATGGACGGTTGGTCGTTTTGACGATACTGTTTTAGACCTGTTTAGCAAAAGGAAAGTCATATTTTTGTAACCATTCTTTAGCTACAGTTCGGATATTGAAGCTATTACAATGCTTAAATGTCAAATTGTTTGAGAACCATACTTTATCCACGAGTATCATGGGTGACTAAGTGCCCACAGTCCAATCGTTGCAGATTGTGCAGTCCGCATTGGTGGGTAAATTATGGATATTCTTGTGGGTAAGAAGCCAAAATTTGTAACATTGTATCACAGTACAACACAGAATTCAATTGACCCAAACATATTGTACTTTTCACGGGTGCTATTTTTATAAAAAAACAGATACATGTCTTACTTTTAACCTAGTTAAATCTTTAGGTCACAGTACGTTTAGACAAATTACGACCCACGTTTAAGGTTTTTCAGCGGCGCGTGGATGGATCGACCAGTTTTGAGCGAAACTGGAAAGAATATGCGGACGGCTTCGGTGACCTTAACCATGAGTTCTGGATGGGTCTGTATTATCCGGATTATCTGAACAAACAATAAACCGTAACTTTCAGGTTTGAAGAATATTAATTTCTTTACGGCACAAAGTAGCTACCGACTCCGAATCGACATGAAATTATGCAACGAAACGGTTGCAGCTTTCGCGGAATACGCGTGAGTTTTAAAGTCATATTTGTTTATCGAAGATTTTAAATGACGATGCGTTTCAGAGAATTTGACATCAGTTCTGAGGCGACCAACTACACATTAACTGTATCGGATTTCAGTGGATCTTTAGGTAACGTAATGTATATTTGACAGAACTGCAGGTAACGTCATGTATTGAAATATATGAGTGTAAGTGTGTAACAGAAATAAACCTTTGTTCACAGGACGCTGTTTTAACGGGCTAAAACTTTTGCAATTGAATAGAAAAGGGTTATAAACACGTACAATATTAAATATAACAAGGTTATAAACAAGTACAATACATAAACGGGTTGCATACGCCAGAACTCGGGAAATAACGTTATTGATTTTCCTATGTCTACATAAGTCTTAAAAATCAGGCCACAAGCAGGCGCTTTAACATAAATAGAAGTTTAAATTAAAAAGTGATTCATATACCCCAAACGCAATTAACCAATCCACTCAGGAGATTCGCTGATGAATCGTCACAGCGGAAGACAGTTCACAACGATCGACATGGACAATGATCTGGATTCTGCAAACTGCGCCAAAAGTCGCGGAGGAGGCGGATGGTGGTATAGAGATTGTTCTCACTCCAACCTGAACTCGGAGTATGGCCCTTGCAACACCGATAGGCGTTATATGCACTGGAAAACCTTGAATACTTTGAAAGACGGAGCTCTATCTTACACTGAAATGAAGTTTCGGAAAAATTAAAATAAAAAATACACATATTAACTATATGCAATGCAGATCATCTGTACTTTAGTGCCATTATTAAGTTGCGATTATTTATATCTATATATACCAATATGCACAGACATATATAATCAGTCTTATTCCCTATAAAATAATGGTTTACATTTACCTGGTTCAACTGACACCAGGATGCATAAAGACAGAGCAAGTTGGAGTCTTTTGTACATTTGGTTGACTAACGTTAAATGTGACAGCCCATAAGTAATGAAACTGAATCAGTGTAACGGCGGGCTTTTAAGACGAATTGCTGTTACAGCTTTTGTTTTTAAGTTTTCAGGTTTGGTGTTAGGAACACGTTGCAAATTAAATATAGTATTTTTATTTAAATCTGCATAAATTGTTTAATCAGTTTCAGTTATAAATTATAAATTTATTAACCTTATGTTTTATGCAAAAATTAAGATAGCGCTTACCGGGAAGTAATATAGGTTTATCCAAAATATGTTGATATATTTAATTTAACAGATTGAGCAATTCAGGCAAAATATACATATCTGCTGTTCATTACCCTTTCAAGTATTTTAAAGAAAAGACGAGACAAATTGGACAGCAAAAAACTGATATAACAGTTTTCGTAAAAGTTATACCTAAGTCATTTCACTGCATATTCATTGCATACTCTGTTTTATCTCATTCATTCATTCATAAAGATATTATTGGCCTTTATTATATAGCACTGCTTTTTAGACGCACAAATAAAACACCAATAAAATCGAACAGTGCACTATAGCTGTTTGTAACTATCGTAGTGTATATTACATAATACATTTACGCTGTACAATCATAAAGAAGGCTAACATAATTACAAATGTTAGAATATAATCAAATCGAAAAAAGTCAATCATTTAAAAGGTTTCCAGTAGAATCCAGATCATTGTCCATATGTCGATCGTTGTAAACTGTCTTCCCGTTGTGACGATTCATCAGCGAAATTCTGGATTGGTTGATGTGTTTAAGATCGATTGACATGGACAATGATCTAGAATCTAGATTCTACTGGAAACTGCGCCAAAAGTCGCGGAGGAGGTGGTTGGTGGCATAGAGCTTGTTCTCACTCCAACCTGAATTCGCAGTATGGCCCCTTTGCAACAACAAAAAGCATTATATGAACTTGACATCCCTGGATACTTTGAACAACGGAACC
>CH003385.1:0-13177 GCA_000149265.1 Ciona savignyi
GCGTTCCAGCGCCACCTTGCGGTTGAATAACTCATCGCTTCACAATTGACGTCACAATGCGTGGGTGAGGGGGGCTCCCACGCATTCGATGATGAAAACAAATTCTCCAAGTTACACTAATTTTGCGCCAAATCGAACGATTTTCGTGTGAAGTGACCATCGCTTTATTTTTAAACAAGCTGTAATTGAACAGTTGTACTATGCCCTCTTTATACAATGAAAAACTAGAAGTATGACGTAATAATTGCGATCCAAGAATTTGTGCCGTTCTCGCTTCGCTGGGCACGTTTAACCAAAGCTTAAAATAAAAAAAAGTGTTGACGAAATGTATTTCTGGAAAGGTGCGGGAGGAATTCCAAATGAAACGGTTTCTAATCGCGCATGCTATTATGTGTGTGTATATGGTACTTGCAAGTGTTCCAACATATATCCATTATCTGTCTATGTTAGACACGTAGTTGCAAATTTAACCTGTTCAACAACTATCGCTATAAGTTGTTCCTTCACGTACAGGGCAATATATAGATAATGGTAAAACAAGCTTTCCGTTAGTCGCAACGTGGTGCTTGTCAATCATTTATTTTGTGTGGCTATGAAGTTGATATATCTGGCGTTAAATCCGAAGCGCAGATCACCATCTGAGAAATAAACTCAATTTCTTTCAAAAACACTAATATGTTCGTCACCTGCAGGATATTTTGCGTGAGTGTTTGGAACAAGTTGAAACGACGTTGAGGTCAAACCTACTGCACGTGAGCAGCCACCCAAACAAGCGAGCTGAGCACTCCGGCGATGCTCAACTACAAGCTACAGAAGCCGGCAACTGCAGGCAAGTGGACTCTACACCCACCGATGTCGACATGGTCTTCTAACTACTAACAGATACCACCACACCACCCCGCCAGAAACATGTCGAACAGTGTCGCTCTTCTTAAAATAGTGAGAATTGTAAATTGTGTGAGGAAAATGTATACCTACCGCAAAACCACTGCCTTTTCCGCTGCCATCTTCTAAAAATAGGTTTTATTTTGTAAAACGAAATAATTGCGTAAGTCTTTCCTAACGGTGTTTATCTCACAATTCCAAATTATGTAACTTTTCTTGCGTTTCAAGCTTGCAGTACTGGAACCCAAAAATGATTTGAAATACTTTCAAGATTGCTAGTTTTTTACACAGAATTCGATTTATATAAACAAATTTAGCAAAATTTCCTAAACTGTTTTAAATGGAAAACCTAAAAATTTGGCAAAGAATATGTTATTTTGTACCGTATTGTTTTTTAGATATCTTCAATGGCAATTTAAGCATTTTTTTATAAAATATCTTCGGAAAATATTTTGGAAGTTTATGTTTGCAAAATATTTTTTAAATTTTCACAATTTAAATTGTAAACAGTTTTTTTATAAAGATCTACTGCCACCTTGTGCCAAGTAATTTAATACTGCCACCTACCGCCCACTGCCTTGAATCGTTGTGTACATATTCATATAAGCGGAACAGTGACGTAATAATGCGGATCGTCGACAATGCGGATGACGTAATAACGTGCGGATGAATATATAGCGAAGGTTTGGGAATTCGTAAGAATGCGGTAATGTGCTCTTAGTTTACACTAATCGGGTATTTCCATGCCCTTTACCCAAATCTTCATTTTTCTATGTACATAATCGCCCTATTGACGTTACACGGTGTCACATGGCCTTTATGATGACGTCGCAATGTACAGCGATAATTCCTCCGGGAATTCCCTACCTCCCGAAATCAGCATTATGGCGAAATTTCCGGTTGATTCTGGATGTCGTTTTTGGAAGCGGCCATGATTATGACGTCATAATTTACGCCGAATTTTATCGAAATTTTATCTTCAGAAATCGCGGTCGCGTCGTTTTGTTTATTTTTTATCTGAATTGCTGCTACTCGCCATTCCACCAATCATATTCGCGCATTTTTCTGCCCCTAAGTAAACTTTTGTAAATTTGTAAATAATCACCCCAACACAACGTCATAGAACCGGAACAGTCGCCTTTGTCTTTTTATTCGAGATTATGTTTTTCGTTGTGTGGTACAAGAGTTGTCATTGTCACATCATAATCGATTGTAAATTTCTAGAGTGCTACCGTAGTTAGTTACGCCGTAGAAATAATATAAAATCGATTTCATTAGCTGTTCGTAGAGTAGACTTTAACCGATAAAATCTTAATTTAAAAAAAGTTTCTGTGGAAAAAAATGATTGCGCAATAAATAAAGCTCAGACAAATTATATGGTTGTCGTGGTTTTGTTTTTTGGTTCTATTTTGGTTGGTTTTCCATTTTTGGGTGGACCCAACCATCTTCCGTCCAATATGAATAAGCGAAGGTGTTAGAGAATCAACGATATTTAAGTTGATGCCACAAGAACCAAAGCATGACCCCCGTGTTGCAGCATCACCGAAATGTTTATCCTTCGGGCACAAAAGATAGTAGGCCTATTTTCCTTAAATTCCTTAAACGTATAATTCAACTTTCCGTACGACCATGGCATGGAGTCCTTTTAACCAAAAAATATTGCTTGTCCACTTTCATAGAGCTAGCATGACGTCTACACACCTCTATTTTAAAACTCGGTTGTACGGGAGCCCAATAAAATGAATATAAAGTTTGATAATCACTAGGTTCATTTTTATGAAACAGACACTGTACAATGCACAAACGATATAGGCTATTACACGCTTGGATTAAAAAACACGCATTTTTGTTACGAGACTCTTGTAAGTGGACAACTTGGGACTAGATAGGACAATTCAATGTAAATTACCAAAAAAAACGCGCGAAGGTATATAGTGACTAAATAATACTATCGCCTACATTAAACATCTGGACAGGAAAATCAACATAATTCGATAGAGAATTTTAAAGCGAACAATGTAAACGCCTCACATCCCCCTAAAAAGTTTTCCGGTAATCCCTGAAACGCAAACCTACTTAAATATTTTGTTGTTTACCAGCACATGTTTCTTGCCTAACCTGCATATATATATTAATATATCTATTGACCAATTATTCTATCTGTTTTATACACATGTCAAATCAATTTCATTTTGTTAACTATGTCTCTTTTAACCAAAATTGTGATTTCTATTAATCCTGTTTTCACCTGGCGCGTTAAGTAAAATCAGACCACACTACACATCACCGTTTTGCATGTCCGATATTGAAATTTGAATATGGATTCGCTTCGATTCAACTACCTTCATTCAAACCCACAGCAAAAAGTTGAACGCGTACCGGTAAGTTTATACATTAATGTGGAAATTCCCAACAAAATTCGGAAATTGGCTGGATAAGCTTTAAATTCATGATGATGATGGGCTTGTCAGTAAGAATTAAATGCAAGCCTTTCAATCGAAAGGGGCACTTTACGGACATTGCCTGAACCCAGCGAATTAATGGGTTCGACCAAATTTAAGGAATGTGTCTATCATATACAACACACTGCAATTAGCTCCGGTAACTCGACGGTGGGCGCGAGGTCCAGTATGGAAAGTGTGGCAGCTGCACACTCGAGTTTTTTTCTTGCGTCTTTGCACACTTGGGTAATTTCACACACGCTCGTGAGCTGGCGGACAGGTGATTGTTTCTTTATACTTAGCGTATGCTCAGGAGCCAGCTTATATGAGAAACAAACCAACGGTGCACCGGCTCGTGTGTGTTGACGAGGCCTTACGTTTTAAACCTAAACATTGTATAATTTCCAACAAACCTACCTCTGGACTTCGTTTAATTTACTGTCAGCCAGTATGGAAAGTACGGCAGCTGCACACTCGAGTTTGTTTTTACTGAGCGTCTTTGCACACTTGGGTAATTTCACACGATCTCGAACATAAACATCGTATAATTTCCAACAAACCTGTAAACCTACCTCTGGACCTTGGGTAATTGACTGTCAGTACATTTTTTATTATTTAGCCGACCCTATGTTATGGAGATAGATATGTTAGCTGACGGACACGAAAGATTGAGGATAGAATAATATGTTTTTTTAAGATTTTGGTAAAACAGTAATAAAAAGCAGATTGTGTGCACACTTGAAGTGTGCACTTTTGGACGTTTGCACACTGCACACTTAAATATTTGGCGCGTGCACACTCGAGATCTCGTCGAAAATTGACGTATTTTCCATAGGGGACTGTCAGTACGATGTAGATAGATATGTTAACTGACGGATAGGAGAGATTTAGAATAGAATAATATGTTTTTTAAGAACTAAACAGTAATAAAAAGGAGATTGTGTGCACTCTTGGACGTTTGCACACTTAAATATTTGGTCCATGCACATCTCAGCGAAAAGTGATGTACTTCCCATACTGGCGCAAGGTGATCTGACGATTGCCCCTGTGTTAACCTCCTTGGTTTTCCCATTCAAGGGGATAAACATGAATATCCTATCCTATCCTATTATGATGGACTTTAATTACATTTTCTTCAGTAGTTCGCTAAAATTATATTTATGCAATTGAGGCGCATAACTTAGTAAATGTTACACCTTTTCTTATGTGGTTTTACTTCACATGCCATTACGACTGTTTTGTTTTTCATTTTTTCCCGCTTACCTTGTGTATTATTTTAGGTGCATTTTTTAAATGAAAAAAATAAAAACTAAGTTTAATTATTTGATGTTACATTTCAAATAAACTATTAATAATCATTTACATAAAAAGTAACCTACATTGGTAGAGAAACCCCAATTAAACAATAAATACAGTTTAAAAACAAATGGAAAAAAGTGACCAAGTGGGGTAATAATATAGTGTTGACGCAATGTGAGCGAGAATGCAGTAAAATAGCCAGTTGTTCATCAGCCAAGAGGTTGAAAAACAGTCAATGGGTACTTGGTTGTGTCATTGGGCAAAGTAGATGTTGGCTGAACATAGGAAAATAAGGCTTAAAGAGTAAAAACTATTCAATCAGATATATCACACTGCATTAGCTGTACTCCTCCGACAGTGGGAACAAGTAGTGTGATGATCACTTGTATAATATTGTTTTTATATTTTTCCATTCTTGAATCATACCGATACCGATATATAAACAGAAAAAGTTTGCAAAATAACAGTTGTTAAAACACATTATCATACTAGAAATATAAAAACTAAAAAGATACACTAATTGAAAATAAGTGTACAATAAAGACCACCTGTTCTAAATGGTAATCTGCTTTAAGAGATCGGTTTGCCCAGACAGCAAAGTGGATAAAAAATTTAAATGAAATTTAACTTAAAAAATAAACATAATGGACTTGTTTTAAAATGACACAATTAACAAGGAATCAATATATATTAAATTTTAGGCAGTTGCATGCAAGTGTAGTGATGGCAATTCTGTGATCATCTGCAAACGATGTGGAAACCTCATGTCAGGTATGTCTGACCAATCTTCTTCTCTCTTGTGGTCCAGTGGGGAGATTGAACATTTTTGAATATTTTACCTACGATTTCGTATGCATTTTTTAGTGACATGACTCTAAATAAAAGGATGCTAGTTTTTGGCATGCAATAAAGCTAATATAATAAAATTGAAATGTGAAATTCTTAGGTTGAACAATAAATAAAATGATATTGACAATTTTACCAAATATCAGTTTTCTAAACCCGCAAATGAACATCCCATTTTATACTTTATTAGCCCAAAAAGGAGTTACCAGTATCATGTACAAGACTTGAACAATATTTTGTAAAGTGTGAAAAGGTTTCATCATTTTAATGTAAAACATTTCACGTTTTGGGTTTTTATTAACAGCATGTGTGTTAACAAGAACTTGGTAAAGTACAATTTTTGGCTTACTCTTGTGAGAAGCATTAGTCAGTCGCAAGGTCATTAGTAAGAACGAGTTAACCGCGCAGGTTAAAACTTTTAATGATCCTAACTGGCATACTGGTGGGATGGCTCAAAATTCCAGCCCTTACAATGAAAATAGGACCACTTTCAGGGTTTTTTGTCTAGATCCCTGAAAAGGAATATTTTATCCAAAATTTTAACACAATTAGATATGTATAACATAAATCAGAAAAACAACTGTAATTAAAATAACCCAGTTAACCATAGGAAGCCCCTTAAAAAATAATGGTTAATGGACATAAACAATCATAAATTATTACATGTATAAAGGAGCTTGACAACAAAAACACTTTAATCCTTTTTTAGGAAACCTTTTCTCAGGAACTATTAATCAGTCTTATTTCTGCTCCATATAAAAATTCCAAGTGTAAAAAATAAACTAGAAAAAACAGGACTCTGATTTACTCTGGGAAATCCCTTAAATACATAAGTAAATATAATACACTATTATCACATATATAAAACTGTTAAACATTTAAAATCACGATTAAGAATTTCAATAGGATAGGATATTCATGTTTATCCCCGTGAATGGGAAAACCCCAGGGGTTATCACACGGGCAATCGTCAGATCACCTCGCGCCCATCGTCGGGTTACCGGAGCTATTGCAGTGTGTTGTATGTGATAGACATGTTCCTTCAATTTGGTAGAACCCATTAATCCGCTGGGTTCAGGCAATGTCCGTAAAGTGCCTTGCCCAAGGACACAACCGAATACAAACTCGGATACACCATACTCACTTTGAAAAAAATTCGTATACATCATACTCACTTTGAATAATTTGGGAAATACCCCAAAACTCAACCAGTAAGTAGTCTGCTTTTATACTCTCAAATAAACTTATTAGAGGTATTAGTCACACACTAGAGCAACCCCACCAGAGAATATATGCAAACAGCCGCAGTTTCCAAATTGTGTAAAGATTTTTTTGTTGTTGTTTTTTTTGTTAATACTTCATACATTTTTTGTTGTTGTTTTTTTTGTTAATACCAACTTAAATACTTCATACAAAAACATGGGTAGTAAGTTTGGAATGTTTATCCCTGTGAATGGGAAAACCAAGGGGGTTAACACACAGTCATTCGTCAGATCACCTCGTGTTATCGGAGCTATTGCAGTGTGTTGTATATGATAGACACGTTTCTTCAATTTGGTAGAACCCATTAATCTGCTGGGTTCAGGCAATGACCGTAAAGTGCCTTGCCTAAGAACACAACCGACTAGCTAGCCGCCAGTTTCGCACCTTCAACCTTTTGATTGAAAAGCGACACTTAACTGCCAGACTAACCAGCGGGACTTTTTTCTGCACAGATAAAACAAGAGTGATGATTTTTTAACCCAATCGTCCAATAGGTTTTGCAAAAATAAACAGAGAATATAGTTTAATGAGTTTTAAAAATAGTGGTGATTGATTAACACAACAACACAAACTTTCCAGGCAGACTGATGCATCCAAACTGCCCTCACCACCCAAAACTTTACAATCTAATGGGGTACAGTCACTGCCCAAAATGCTACAGCCCACAACTGCATGAACTGCGGAAGTGAATTCAGACCACCACTAAAACTGTTTTGTCTGTTTTCATATTTCTTTTCAATGTTCCTTTCCTTTTTTCTATCACTTATTGCAGTGTTTTGATGATCAATTTAAATAAATTGAAACTGTTTGTTTCCACTTTTTTATTTCAAATGTGTGAACCGCTCAATACATGGCCCAAGCCTCCGAATGTTAGCATGAATAACTGTATGCAGTGTAGCCAGATATGGTTGCATGTTAAGCTTCTCATTCTTGAAATCACGACGTTGTGATATTAGTTCAGCATCACTTGGTGGGGGATGCTCCTACAAAGTTTGAACATTTCGTTTTGTTTGTACTTGTGCCAATACAATCATATGCATGGTATCTTTGTGTGACCAATTAATACTAAGGATATTATAAAAGATTATCAATAAATTTTTTATAGAAAACTTCAACATTAGAAGCTATTGGAGTGTGATATACATTATTCCAAGTAAAATACATGGACAATTAATTCTTACTTTGATGAAGTTCCATATGATGACCAAGAGAATATAAATCTCATATGGGGAGATCAGTTGAAACAATTCAGCACAGTAGCTTATTGGGGGTGGAATGATTTGGCCCTGCGAATATATATTTAAATCGATGGTATGTTGTGTAACCAATTAAAATAAGGATTCTAACTGTTTCTTGTGATGGGGTTATCAACATGATTGTATAGTAAGAATTTCATGACAACCAGAATGAAGAATGCTACACACATGACTGGGCTCTGATAATATGGCTTGTATAGTCGGATGATAACTCGAGGTACCTTAGCTAGAATCTCGACAATACGGACTGCAGCTTGGTAATGCAACGAGGATGTCGAAAAAAACTCAGTTTCCCGGCTCGATTCAAAGTGGCTGATGAGCACGGACATGCATGAGCGAAGTATCGGGATGATGCTCCACAATCCTCGGTGGTTGTGCGATATCAGCTGCAACAAATTCCAAACGAAGGGATGCTCATCAAGAAAGTGAAAGACTTTTAAATCCCTGGGGACAAAAAGAAGGTTAGAGGTGCTTATTTCCAAAATCTTTAAAAAAAAGGTTTTAAAATTCTTAAGGTTTAATAGGTGTATATATCTATGTATACTAAAATAAAAGTGGAGGGTATTAGTCTGTCTTAGTCCTGCAGAAGGTAAAGTGTTTCTGCTTTTATACAACATTTGTTCACTTTTGTGCTGATCGAACCTTTCAATTGTAAACTTGCGCATGTGGCACTGTGGCCACTCAGTGTCGCCATCTAGTGTGACAGCTGTAGCGAGGTGTGGAGAGGAGGTTGCGATGGATGAAATGAGTCGCTCGGCGAGAAT
This sequence comes from Ciona savignyi, assembly GCA_000149265.1. Classification (NCBI taxonomy): domain Eukaryota; kingdom Metazoa; phylum Chordata; class Ascidiacea; order Phlebobranchia; family Cionidae; genus Ciona; species Ciona savignyi. The sequence continues at coordinate 8,755 of CH003385.1, forward strand.
TGACAGTTTGTCGAGATCGAAAACATGGGCGACGTCGGGTATCGATGTAAGGTTCGATCCACCACTTGTTTTGCAACAGCATCGGTGAAACAACAAGCTCAAGCATTCGTTACTGCTTGTTTGAGAAGTCTGGTGATTTATAAAGTTACACAACATTGGGGTGGGTTGTTCATTAATACTACTTGCTACCACGTTCATTCTTATATTATTTCACCAAGGTTTAAACAATCTGGAATGGCTACTGTCATTTTTAGACTGTTTTATCAAGATTTAATGATAACTGAATTATGATACCTTGGAAATCGGACATTTTTTCTTTCTTTTTGGACCGGTGCCAATCAGTCCAGTTTCTACGGCAATAGGAACGAAGCCAGCCATTGGTCGACGGGAGAGATTCTGAGATAAAATCTTTCGATGGGCTGTCAGCAGTGACACCTGGGGTTGGGGGTGATAAATACCCCAAATATTAGTCGTTATAAAAATGGGGATCGAGGTGTTAGTTAACTATGGTTGTTAGATGCCTGGTCAAAAACTTATCAAACAATTGAAAGAAATGTAATTCCAAACAATCACAATCATCAACACACTGAAATGTGTGTACTAGGCCACAAGTACTAGACTCAAATGGGTATCCATCGCCAATGGTGATAATTAGGAAGTCATAATTAACCACAAGGCTACCTGATGCTCAGAGCAAGGATCTGATCCCCCGAAAGCCACCTCGTCTTCCATCTCTGGATTGATCCTCTTCCCAAACAAGATGCTGTTATTCTGGGGAGTATTATTTTATTCCTGCTACCCTATAAGAGGAACACTTCTTTAAGAGTTGTCTTAAAAATATCAATTTTAGAAACAATTTATCAGTTATATAGGTCTGGTTGCAAGGTACTGTTCTTAGCAAAGATATAAATAAAAAGCAGTTTATTGGGTGAATGTTAAGGAAATGAAGTGGTAAGTGGTTGTAGTGAGCTGATGCATTATGGATCCAACTTTATATGCAGATGACCAGGTAAAAGAGTATACGTTGCAAGTAATGCACATAATCAACACTTGGATTGCTTAGCATTTAAATACACAGCCAAATATGCATGTGTCATTTATATATTAAAAATACGTTTTTAAAACAACACATGGTATTTATACATAAGCGATAAGCCCCATGAATATTGCGTTTTTACTCATACTCACTTGGCTAACTGCAGCCTCCAATAGTATCTGAGCCACCACGGCAAATGTTTGTGGGGTTTGAGCAAGTTCAACTAATATTTGTTGGCAGTGTAGCATACTTGAGTCATTATTCACATATCCTGTGACGGTAGTCAAGTTATGACATTATAAGGTATAATGGCCAAGTTTACCCAGTAGGTGGGTGCAGGAACATGAAAAGCATTATAACCTAGGCAGTCAATATAATACCACAGAACTATAAGTGTTTTATGTTTAGTTATTGGTTTTTACTTAGTTCGTGAAGCAGGATTGTGATTAATGACAGGCTAGCGTTGGAATGCTGTACTCCGTATGTTTTTGCAGGGAAAGAAGAAGCGTATTTTATACATGTGAAATATTTTTAAATATTGTAACACAGCTTACTTAATGTACTTTTGATCTAGAAAAACCAAAAAACATGTGCAGCAAAAGTTTAGTTTTGTTTGCAAAGCTCGGATTCTCAAAATTAATTAAACATTTGTTGTAAATTTATTACTGCTTACGTCCCCCTAAAAATTTTCTGTACACCCGCGGTTAAGAACCACTCAGCTGTTTTGACAAAAAATATCAGACATTTATATATGTTTTCTGGGAAAGACCAATTAACCACATTAGATGAAAATCATATACAAGACCCATACCTCCATGCAGCAGACGATAGAAATAAAACACAAGACATCTCGTCAATGGGAGCAATCTCGTGCCAAGCTGCATCATATGTGATTGTGATGTCATAAGCAGATGCAGGATCTGGACAGCCAAAGAGGAAAGAGCAACAGGAGACGAGAGGTGACTAATGATGCTCATCAAATCATCAATGAACATCCCAAGTTCCTTTGTTAACCTGAGGAGTATGTTAAACGACATATCAGATATTTGATTTATACAACAGTAACCTTATTCAGTTTTCTTTATAATATACACAAAAGCTGTAAATCCAAGCTAGTATTAGGAAGATAGGATAGGATATTCACGTTTGTCCCTATGACTGGGAAACGCAAGGGTTATTAACCCACAGGCAGTCATCAGATCATCTCACCATTGGGTTACCAGAGCCATTGCAGTGTGTTGTATATGATTCACATGTTCATTCAATTTAGTATGAAACCCAATAATCTGCTGGGTATAGGGAATGGTTCGTTAAGTACCTTGCCCAAGGACACAATCGACTAGCTAGAGCAAGTTTCGAACCTGCAACTCTTCGTCTGAAAGTCGGTATTACAATACATCTATGCACACTGTTTTCAAAAAGGATAAACGTTTGATCAATATTCTTCCCATATAACACACTAAACAGGATGTTATTTTTAATGTATGGTTAAATGCATTTAAACTAGTTGTTTAAATTATAAAAAAAAATTAAATATTATCCTATTTTTAACTCTGGCAACCATGTTGTGGTCACATTCTAATATTTGGACTTAATATCAGTTTTGCCACTTTCTAAAATCTTAAAATAATCATAGATAAATTCTTTAATATTCTGCTAGTCATTACAAATAACAAACCATCCAAAAACTCACTTTTCTTTGAAGTTGTATACAGCAGATGGAAGGAGGCCGTAGGAGCTCATATGGAGTAGGTTGGTAAGTAAAGTTGTGGCTTCTTTGCTTGGCAGGAGGGGTAGAGTGGTGAATGATTGCTTCAATATATCGCCCAACAACCCTGGAAGAAATTGCAGGGAGTTGGAGGGGGTAGAAAAGTAATAACACACTGACTGGCATATATGCAATTTTGTTTTTAGGAAGGTTTTTAAGGTAAACCAACAATTTGAATTTGAATAGCTTCCTTATCTATTGTTGCTGAATGATCATGATGTTATTGGCACAAGTGCTTTGCATAAACTTTTTTTGGTTAATACAACTTAAATCTCACAGGCCACAGATAAATGGTTGTTAGATTTTTTTTTTGATAAGTTTAAAACAATGACATAATCAAAGCTTTACCATATCGGTCCTGCTAATATTTTATAAGTTATTTAAACAAAGTTGTTATAAACTTACCTTAAATACCTTAACAAAAATGTAAAATCTTACTCTTTGTAGGTTTAAAAATAGAAAAATAAACAGTTTCATATGCTGTTCAATTAAGATTTAAATTAAATGGTTATAATAGGTTCAGTCTGGCTGTATTGATATGTTGGTCAGAACATCAGCGTTCAGCTATAAGGTTATTGGTTGTGTCCTTGCGCAATTAACTTAGTGGACTTCACCTGAACACAGTAGATTATGAGTAGAGATCTAAAGGCAGAACTGTAAATGTAATACATGTATTTAATATCCCCTGATATGCCATTCCATCAACTGAAAAACAATGGTGTCCTTGGACAAGAAACTTAAAGAATAGTGATTGAACCTGGTGGAATTTAAAAGTTGGTAATAAGACTGGGCATGTAGTATCTTGTAAAACCGAGTTTATTGCTGCGTTTTCAACCACCAGTAAAAAAGAGGCTCAAATTTGTTTTTCTACTTTACAATCACATGCTGAAAATACAAAACTAAATATTTTCTCACCAGGCAGGATAGGAAACAACTCATTATAAAGTTTGATGAAGGAATCAATATGAGAAGAGGTGGTGGACTGGGTTAATATCTGATTCATCACACAATCAGCATGTTGATGGAGACACAGAGCCACAAGCAATGTGTGGATCCAGGTTTTTCTGGAGAAACACGTTAGCATTTTTAGTAAAAAGTTTCAAGTTTAATGCACACTACATCTATTGTTTGTAAACACGGCAAATTTACTAATTGTAATTAACCCAATAGTAGGAGGGCCCGTTGCTACATTTGCACCTTAAATAAACTGAGTAACTAAAAAATTAATATAAATTTAAAAAACTTATTATAAATAACATTTATTATGGATTCCCTTTGAATCCAAATGCAGATGTTTCTTGATCGCAATATAGGAAAAAAAAGGTTGTTACCATCATTAAATATTATCACGGTGGTTTAATCCACCGCTCTAAATTAACGCATATAAATATATGTGGGTGGGAGGACATTAAATGGCTTGTCTCTAAAATAGGAACAAACTGTAAAAACTGGGATTCTTGCACAGTGCACAAACATCTATATTATACAAAAGTTAACCTATAGTTTGCAAATACAGCAATTTAGGGGATAGGATAGGATATTCATCTTTATCCCCTTGAATGGGAAAACCAAGGGGGTTAACACACGGGCAATTGTCAGATCACCTCGTGGATCCCCCC
>CH003385.1:13277-40242 GCA_000149265.1 Ciona savignyi
AAAAAATCACCAAGTTTCATTGCGATTCCATTATTCCTTCTGGTAGATGTCGGGGCGCCATAGCATGCCTGTCACAATTATCATTTAACAGCAAAAGTTTAATTTTATAGGGTATTTCCCTAGGTAATTTTTTTATTTATTTTAAGTGTTAAATCAGTGACTAGTGCACTAACATTCCACCAAATTTGATTCAAATTGGAGCAGCCGTTCAAGTGCTATGGCCTAAAAAGCTAATTTTTTAGAAAAAAATGGCCGTTTTGGTTTTTAACGTCCAAGGGGAATTCCCCTAAATTTATTACCCAAAATTTCGGTTTCTGCATATCTAGGCCATGTTGTCTAAACAATCACCAAGTTTCATTGCGATTCCATTATTCCTTTTGGTAGATGTCGGGGCGCCATGCCATGCCTGTCAAGCGTTTGATGAAAAAAAAAAAAAAAAGAAAAAAAAAAAAAAACGGACAAAAACAATATGTGTCCCATTTTTTCAAATGGGACCCATAATTATTACATCTTACATGAATAGAGGAGCTTGACAACAAAAACACTTTAATCCTTTTTTAGGAAACCTTTTCTCAGGAACTATTAATCAGTCTTATTTCTGCTCCATATAAAAATTCCAAGTGTATAAAATGAACTAGAAAAAACAGGACTCTGATTTACTCTGGCAAAACCTCACATATATAAAACTGATAAACATTTAAAATCACGATTAAGAATTTCAATACAAACTCGGATACACCATACTCACTATGAAAAAAATTCGTATACATCATACTCAATTTGACAAAAAAATTCGGATACACTATACTCACTTTGAATAATTTGGGAAATACCCCAAAACTCAACCAGTAAATAGTCTGGTTTTATACCCCCAAATAAACTTATTAGAGGTATTAGTCACACACCAGAGCAACCCCACCAGAGAATATATGCAAACAGCCGCAGTTTCCAAATTGTGTAAAGATTTTTTTGTTCTGTTGTTTTTTTGTATACCAACTTAAATACTTTGTCCCTGTGAATGGGAAAACCAAGCGGGTTAACACATGGGCAATCGTCAGATCACCTCGTGCCCGTATATATGATAGACACGTTTCTTCAATTTGGTAGAACCCATTAATCTGCTGGGTTCAGGCAATGTCCGTAAAGTGCCTTGCCCAAGGACACAACCGACTAGCTAACCGCCAGACTACCCGGCTGGACTTTGTTTCTGCACAGATAAAACAAGAGTGATTTAGTAACCCAATCGCCCAATAGGTTTTGCAAGAATAAACATACAGTTTAATGAGTTTTAAAAATAGTGGTGATTAACACATATTTAACACAAAAACTTTCCAGGCAGACTGATGCACCCAAACTGCCCTCACCACCCAAAACTTTACAATCTAATGGGGTACAGTCACTGCCCAAAATGCTACAGCCCACAACTGCATGAACTGCGGAAGTGAATTCAGACCACCACTAAAACTGTTTTGTCTATTTGATATTTCTTTTCAATGTTCCTTTCCTTTTTTCTATCACCTTTTGCAGTGTTTTGATGATCAATTTAAATAAATCGAAACTGTTTGTTTCCACTTTTTTATTTCAAATGTGTGAACCGCTCAATACATGGCCCAAGCCTCCGAATGTTAGCATGAATAACTGTATGCAGTGTAGCCAGATATGGTTGCATGTTAAGCTTCTCATTCTTGAAATCACGACGTTGTGATATTAGTTCAGCATCACTGGGTGGGGGGTGCTCCTACAAAGTTTGAACATTTCGTTTTGTTTGTACTTGTGCCAATACAATCATATGCATGGTATCTTTGTGTGACCAATTAATACTAAGAATATTATAAAAGATTATCAATACATTTTTTATAGAAAACTTCAACATTAGAAGCTATTGGAGTGTGATATACATAATTCCAAGTAAAATACATGGACAATTAATTCTTACTTTGATGAAGTTCCATATGATGACCAAGAGAATATAAATCTCATATGGGGAGATCAGTTGAAACAATTCAGCACAGTAGCTTATTGGGGGTGGAATGATTTGGCCCTGCGAATATATATTTGAATTGATGGTATGTTGTGTAACCAATTAAAATAAGGATTCTAACTGTTTCTTGTGATGGGGTTATCAACATGATTGTATAGTAAGAATTTCATGACAACCAGAATGAAGAATGCTACACACATGACTGGGCTCTGATAATATGGCTTGTATAGTTGGATGATAACTCGAGGTACCTTAGCTAGAATCTCGACAATACGGACTGCAGCTTGGTAATGCAACGAGGATGTCGAAAAAAACTCAGTTTCCCGGCTCGATTCAAAGTGGCTGATGAGCACGGACATGCATGAGCGAAGTATCGGGATGATGCTCCATAATCCTCGGTGGTTGTGCGATATCAGCTGCAACAAATTCCAAACGAACGGATGCTCATCAAGAAAGTGAAAAACTTTTAAATCCCTGGGGACAAAAAGAAGGTTAGAGGTGCTTATTTCCAAAATCTTTAAAAAAAAGGTTTTAAAATTCTTAATGTTTAATAAGTGTATATATCTATGTATATTAAAAATAAAGTGGAGGTTATTAGTCTGTCTTAGTCCTGCAGAAGGTAAAGTGTTTCTGCTTTTATACAACATTTGTTCACTTTTGTGCTGATCAAACCTTTCAATTGTAAACTTGCGCATGTGGCACTGTGGCCACTCGGTGTCGCCATCCAGTGTGACAGCTGTAGCGAGGTGTGGAGAGGAGGTTGCGATGGATGAAATGAGTCGCTCGGCGAGAATTGACAGTTTGTCGAGATCGAAAACATGGGCGACGTCGGGTATCGATGTAAGGTTCGATCCACCACTTGTTTTGCAACAGCATCGGTGAAACAACAAGCTCAAGCATTCGTTACTGCTTGTTTGGGAAGTCTGGCGATTTATAGAGTTACAAAACATTGGGGTGGGTTGTTCTTAAATACTACTTGTTACCACGTTCATTCTTATATCATTTCACCAAGGTTTAAATAACCTTGGAATGGCTACTGTCATTTTTAGACTGTTTTATTAAGATTTAATGATAACTGAATTATGGTACCTTGGAAATCGGACATTTTTTCTTTCTTTTCGGCCCGGTGCCAATCAATCCAGTTTCTACGGCAATAGGAACGAAGCCAGCCATTGGTCGACGGGAGAGATTCTGAGATAAAATCTTTCGATGGGCTGTCAGCAGTGACACCTGGGGTTGAGGGTGATAAATACCCCAAATATTACTCGTTATAAAAATGGGGATCGAGGTGTTAGTTAACTATGGTTGTTAGATGCCTGGTCAAAAACTTATCAAACAATTGAAAGAAATGTAATTCCAAACAATCACAATCATCAACACACTGAAATGTGTGAACTAGGCCACAAGTAATAGACTTAAACGAGTATCCATCCGTAAATGGTGATAATTAGGAAGTCATAATTAACCACAAGGCTACCTGATGCTCGGAGCAAGGATCAGATCCCCCAAAAGCCACCTCATCTTCCATCTCTGGATTGATCCTCTTCCCAAACAAGATGCTGTTATTCTGGGGAGTATTATTTTATTTCTACTACCCTATAACAGGAACATTCCTTTAAGAGTTGTCTTAAAAATATCAACTTTAGAAACAATTTATCAGTTATATAGGTCTGGTTGCAAGGTACTGTTCTTAGCAAAGTTATAAATATAAAGCAGTTTATTGGGTGAATGTTAAGGAAATGAAGTGGTTGTAGTGAGCTGATGTATTGTGGATCCAACTTTATATGCAGATGACCAGATAAAAGAGTATAGGTTTGCAAGTAATGCACATAATCAACACTTTGATTGCTTAGCATTTAAATTAACAGCCAATGATGCATGTGTCGTTTATCTGTCAAAAATACGTTTTTATATCACCACGTAGTATTTTTACATAAGCGATAAGCCCTCTGAATATTGCGTTTTTACTCATACTTACTTGGCTAACTGCAGCCTCCAATAGTATCTGAGCCACCACGGCAAATGTTTGTGGTGTTTGAGCAAGTTCAACTAATATTTGTTGGCAGTGTAGCATACTTGAGTCATTATTCACATACCCTGTGATCATAGTCAAGTTATTTGAATACTACTAGAGAGTGTCAACCACGTGTTTAACCACCACTATTTGTAAAACACATGTCGTATGCCATATATTCATGCTAGAGAGTCCCTAACCACATTTTCTATTTTATACACTGTGTATGTAGTTTTTGTTTCTGCAAGCATAAACGCATGGGTCCCATAGTTATCAAACCAAACTTCTTCTCCATGTGTAGTTAAAAAAGAACAATCGTGTTAGATTTACGAAGATTTCATCACAAATGTTTTAAATTAAACATTTTAAAGCGCAGTAATGAAATAAAGCTAAATTGCCAAAACAGCCCGATTTAGTTTTTCATGGTTTCAGGGAATTCCCTAGGTTTAGTAGATGAGTTTCTGTTTTTACATATGCTGGCCATGTTATGTAACAATTCTTAAAGTTTTAATGTGATTTGTCGACTCCTTGTTGGAGATGTCAGTGCGATATGGCATGCCTGTCACAATCAAAATTCAGAAACATATCTTCGTTTTTAGGGGAATAACCCTAAGCAAATGTTTTCTTTCTTTTAATTGGCACAAAGTGTCTAATGGTCTAACATTTAACCAAATCTGATCAAAATTAGAGCAGCCGTTCAAGCGCTATGCCCCAAAAAGCTAATTTATTAGAAAAAAAACGTTTTGGTTTTTAACGTCTCAGGGGAATTTCCCTAGATTCATTACCCAAAATTTTGGTTTCTGCTTATCTAGACCATGTTCTCTTACAAATGTCAAATTTTCATTGCGATTATATTACTCATTTTGCTAGATTTCGGGGCAATATGGCATGCTTGTCACAATCATAATTAGAGAACAAAATCCGATTTTTAGGGTATTTCGCTGGGTAATTTTTTTATTTCTTTAAAGTGTTAAATCAGTGACTAATGCACTTACATTCCAGCAAATCTGATTCAAATTGTATCAGTCGTTTAAGCGCTATGCTTTTGTTTTTAACGTACCAGGGGAATTCCCCTAGATTTATCACCCAAAATTATGATTTCTGCATATCTAGAACATGTTGTCCAACAAATCACCGAGTTTCATTGCGATTCCATTAACCCTTCTAGTAGATGTCGGGGCGACATGCCATGCCTGTTACAATCATGATTTGAGAACAAAATCTTATTTTTTAGGGTATTTCCCTAGGTAATTTTTTTTATTTTTTTTAACTGTTAAATCAGTGACAAATGCACTTACATTCCAGCAAATCTGATTCAAATTGGAAGCGTCGTTTAAGCGCTATGCCCAAATAAGCTAATTTTTTAGAAAAAAATACCGATTTGGTTTTTAACGTCTCAGGGGAATTCCCCTGAATTTATCACCTAAAATTTAGGTTTCTGCATATCTAGACCATGCTGCCCAACAAAAAAGCGATTCCATTAACCCTTCTGGTAGATGTCGGGGCGCCATGCCATGCCTGTCAAGTGTTTGACGAAAAAAAAAAAAAAAGACGGACAAAAACAATATGTGTCCCATTTTTTCAAATGGGACCCATAATAAGTTGTTATAGCCAAGTTTACCCAGTAGGTGGGTGCAGGAACATAAAGGGCATTATAACCTAGGCAGATAATATGTTACCACCAGCTATAAGTGGTTTATGTTAAGTTATTGCTTTAATTTTAGATAACCTATTTGATTTTTCTGAATAGATGCAAAAGCCGATAAACATGTAGACAATTATACAGCTTTCCAATAAGCCCAAATCTCAGCTGTTTCGACAAAAAAATCTCGGACATTTGATATGTTTATTGGGGATGACCAAATAACCACATTAGATGAAAATTATGTACAAGACTCATACCTCCATGAAGCAGACGATAGAAATAAAACACAAGACATCTCGTCAATGGGAGCAATCTCGTGCCAAGCTGCATCATATGTGATTGTGATGTCATAAGCAGATGCAGGATCTGGACAGCCAATGAGGAAAGAGCAACAGGAGACGAGAGGTGACTAATGATGCTCATCAAATCATCAATGAACATCCCAAGTTCTTTTGTTAACCTGAGCAGTATGTTAAACGACATATCAGATATTTGATTTATACAACAGTAACCTTATTCAGTTTTCTTTTTACTATACACAAAATCTGTATATCCAAGCTAGTATTAGGAGGATAGGATAGGATATTCACGTTTATCCCTATGAATGGGAAATGCAAGGGGTATTAACCCACAGGCAATCATCAGATCATCTATCTCACCATTGGGTTACCAGAGCCATTGCATTGTGTTGTATATGATAGACACGTTCCTCCATTTTAGTAGAACCCATTAAGCCGGTGGGTTCATGCAATGATCGTTACGTGCCTTGCCCAAGGACACAATCAACCTGCAACTCTTCGTCTGAAAGTCGCCGCTCTAACCCATCAAGCTAATTAGTCGGTATTACAATACATCTATGCACACTGTTTTCAAAAAGGATAAACGTTTGATCAATATTCTTCCCGTATAAGACACTAAACAGGATGTTATTTTTAATGTATGGTTAAATGCATTTAAACTAGTTGTTTAAATTATAAAAAATCTTAAACATTATCCTATTTTTAACTCTGGCAACCACGTTGTGGTCACATTCTAATATTTGGACTTAATATCATTATTGCCACTTTCTAAAATCTTAAAATAATCATAGATAAATTCTTTAATATTCTTCTAGTCATTACAAATAACAAACCATCGAAAAACTCACTTTTCTTTGAAGTTGTATACAGCAGATGGAAGGAGGCCATAGGAGCTCATATGGAGTAGGTTGGTGAGTAAAGTTGTGGCTTCTTTGCTTGGCAGGAGGGGAAGAGTGGTGAATGATTGCTTCAATATATCGCCCAACAACCCTGGAAGAAATTGGAGGGGGTTGGAGGGGGTAGAAAAGTAATAACACACTGACTGGCATATATGCAATTTTGTTTTACAATAGAAAGGTTTGTAAGGTAAACCAACAAATTGAATTTGAATAGTTTCTATATCTATTGTTGCTGAATGATCATGATGTTATTGGCACAAGTGCTTTGTATAAACTTTTGTTGGCTAATACAACTTAAATCTCACAGGTCACAGATAAATGGTTGTTGGATTTTTATTAATTTGTTTAAAACGATGACATAATCGAAGCTTTACCATATCGGTCCTGCTAATATTTATGAGTCCAATTTGGAAAAATGGGACACATATTGTTTTTGTCCGTTTTTTATATCTTTTTTCTTTTCGTCAAACGCTTGACAGGCATGGCATGTCGCCCCGACATCTACCAGAAGGAATATGGAATCGTAATGAAACTTTGTTAGTTGTTAGACAACATGGTCTAGATAAGCAGAAACCAAATTTTTGAGTGATAAATCTAAAGGAATTCCCCTTTTATAAGTTGTTTAAACAAAGTTGTCATAAACTCACCTGAAATACCGTATCAAAAAAGTAAAATCTTACTCTTTGTAGGTTTAGGAATACAAAAATAAACAGTTACATATGCTCGCAATTAAGATTTAAATTAAATGGTTATAATAGATTTAGTCTGGCTGTATTGATCTGTTGGTTAAAACATCAGCTTTTAGTTGTAAGGTTATTGGTTGTGTCCTTGCGCAATTAACTTAGTGGACTTCACCTGAACACAGTAGATTATGAGTAGAGATCTAAATCATTAGAAATGTCTCCTACACAATGCATTAAACTAACTTTTGTAACCATGACGTGGGCACAAGGTGATTTGATGTTTGTATGTTAATGCTTGTGGCGTTTTTTTAGGGTAAAACATGAATACGATATGCTTCAGAGTTAAAAAAAATTAACAACTATGCATGGTTTTAAAGCCTGTTTGTTAAAAAAGCAAATTGTTTGTTTTTTAACCCCAAATGACATGGGCTGAACTGTGAATGTAATGCATGTATTTAATATCCCTTGATATGCCATTCCATCAGCTGAAAAACAATGGTGTCCTTTGACAAGAAACTTAAAGAATAGTGATTGGACCTGGTGGAATTTAAAAGTTTGTAATGAGACTTGGAATGTCGTATCTTGTAAAACCGAGTTTAATGCTGCGTTTTTAACCACCAGTAAAAAAGTGGCTCAAATTTGTTTTACACTTTACAATCACATGCTGAAAATACAAAACTAAATATTTTCTCACCAGGCAGGATAGGAAACAACTCATTATAAAGTTTGATGAAGGAATCAATATGAGAAGAGGTGGTGGACTGGGTTAATATCTGATTCATCACACAATCAGCATGTTGATGGAGACACAGAGCCACAAGCAATGTGTGGATCCAGGTTTTTCTGGAGAAACACGTTAGTATTTTTAGTAAAAAGTTTCAAGTTTAATGCACACTACATCTATTGTTTGTAAACACGGCAAATTTACTAATTGTAATTAACCCAATAGTAGGAGGGCCCGTTGCTACATTTGCACCTTAAATAAGATGAGCAACTAAAAATTAATATGTATTTAAAAAACTTATTATAAATAACATTTATTATGAATTCCCTTCCAAATGCAGATGTTTCTTGATCGCATGATAGGAAAGAAAAGGTTGTCACCCTCATTAAATATTATCACGGTGTTTTAATCCACCGCTCTAAATTAACGCATATAAATATATGTGGGTGGGAGGACATTAAATGGCTTGTCTCTAAAATAGGAACAAACTGTAAACTGGGATCCTTGCACAGTGCACAAACATCTATATTACACAAGAGTTAACCTTTAGTTTGCAAATACAGCAAATTAGGGGATAGGATAGGATATTTATCTTTATCCCCATGAATGGGAAAACGAAGGGGGTTAACACACCGGCAATCGTCAGATCATCTTGCGCCCATCGTCGGGTTACCGGAGCTATTGCAGTGTGTTGTATATGATAGACACGTTCCTTCAATTTGGTAGAACCCATTAATCCGCTGGGTTCAGGCAATGTCCGTAAAGTGCCTTGCCCAAGGACACAACCGACTAGCTAGCGACCAGTTTCGCACCTGCAACCTTTTGATTGAAAGGCGACGCACTTAACCGTTAGACCAACGGACCGGACCAAAATTAAATGAGCAAACCAAAAAGGAAATGATGGTGGCAACCCACCATCAACCATCTAATCACTGCACTGTTACACATGTCTAGACATTCAATTTCAACGAGTTCCGACTCACTTTTCATTCGACTCCGAGTTTAACAGATCATCGCATAACTCTTTATAATTCAACTCCAACTCTTTGAAAACATTGTCTTCTAAGGGGGAAACCCCCTTGCTTAGTGCTAAGTGTTGAAGGTCACATGATAAAGATGGCTGTGATGATCATTATTATTTTATTTTACGTTATGAGTATTTTCAGCGAATAAATCAGATTATTACAAACTGAGAAACAAATTTCCGTTTTTCTTTTACTGTACACAAGACGAGGTTACTGAAGAATCTTCCGTACATCTTTATCCCAGAGAGGACAAAGCAGGAAACATTATAAAAATCGTTATATTTCACATTGTCCACCGTAAGGTTAGCAAAACTCCTGCAGTGTGTTAGATACCTTTTTTGTTCAATCTATTAAATTTGTTTACGGAATGTCCGCTATGTGCCTTGCCCAGGGAGTAACCACCAATTTAGAAGCCAGTTTCGATTCCACTACCTTGGAACTAATGGTCAGATATACCTGTATGAGATACCATCCACACAGATGCAAAGATAGGTAATTGTCAATGGCTCACCTTAATGATACTAAGGTGTACAGACGATTCTTCACAAGATACCAGAACTTTACAGAGTAAAAAACAATGATTGAAATAATTTTGAAAATTTTGTAAAAACTGGATCACACCATCCACGCTGCTAAGTATTGAACAATTACCAGAATTTTCATGAAGATCAACTTTACTTTTGAATCCAATCCTTTCATTCCAGGATCGGTACACGTGGTGCTAGCAGCATCTATTAATAGGCGAATCAACTTGTATGATCCTTCACCAGATTGGCACACGAGGTGGACAACCAAACTACACAACCTGGAACAAAAATTGAAGTAAAGAAAGTGAGTAAATTTTATGCTACTGTGGTTGACATCGAAAACCTTAACATGGAGAAATAAAATAACCATGCGTGGATTTGAATAATGTTTGGTAAATCTTTTCAGCTATCTTGTTGATGATGACAAACTTGCTTTTCAAATCCAAGTGTGCAACTGTGGGTGCTCCTCTAGTAATTATGTAATGTCAAGCTAAGGACATAGGAGCCAGTCTGGTAATAAGCAAATTCACTGTGTTAATTTGAATGATTCATGATAAATAGGTGAAGTTGAGAGTCTTAACATTAAGCCATATATTTGATGTTTGTACAGCTTACCACCTAACACTAGAAGGCCACAATTTTAAATTAAATATGAGGGCCTCCAAACACCCCACCTCATGAGACACTGGGTTACCAATTGACCCAGGTCTACTATTACCATCATGACATCACAATAAAAAATATACCCACGTTTCAATTTCCGCATCACCTGAACCCAAACTTTGGAATTGTTGATGCAATGTATTCAGCGTGCAGGCGTCCACTGTGGATTGAAATGACAACAGGAATTATATTATTTCTTATAAGACTCATGTATACAATAAATACATAACTTAAACATAAGTACAAAACAATAATTTAAAATTAAAAAAAAAACCTTTAATATCTATTTGTTATCTGCATTAACTTATGAAATAAATCTTATAGTATAACAAGTATATAAACATATTTAATATGTTTTTACTGCGAGAGGTATTCCATTTTTATATTGTTACCATTGTTACAATATAAAAGTTGCATATTAAGGATCACAGCAGCCTCCCCAGACAGGTTCTAGAACTTTGGCATGATCACTGGTTTGCATAGTGTTCCCATACAAATCAATTAATATATGTTGCACTGGCCCAGTGGAATCCAATTATTCAATTAAAAATAAAGGCTAACTAATTATTAAATGATACATTGTAATAACTTCTGCAATTGTATGGTGGGTCTGTGGCATAAAAACAATCTACGGAAAAACATTAGTAAGCCTATCAACTTACTTTGCTTTACAAACATAACAGTTGTTGCCCGAAGAATAAGGTTTGACATTGAGCAGATTTGCATCAGATACAAAACGAATCGGATTTTGCCGGTGTTAGCCGTTCCTGGCATCTTAACCTTACCATGTTGCTGTTGAAAATTTTAAATGTAAATGTTGGGAAAAAAACACCAAACATATAAAAAAATATCAACTGTGCCATCAGTAAGGCGCATCAGAAAATCAGTAATGATTTTGAACACTGAAAAGTTATCTGGTTATTAAGCAAGCATTTATCTTTTTTCCAATCCCCATATTCAGATTGACCGATACTAATTACTAAAGGATTTTTATGAAGCTGAAATAGTCTAATTTTAGTTTGTTAAAAAGTCTTTACAACCTAATTATTACCTTAAACATAGTAAGCATGATGGAGCAAACTACATCCTTATGTCTTCGCACCAGGTGTTCCAACACTCGGACAACTGAAGTTAAAACTGACTGCTCATTTTCAGCCATTGAGATTGATGCTCTGGGCTCCATTTTACCTGCTAAAAATTAACCCATGCATTCAGGTTTGTCACATTACTTAAATTATCAGGAAACACTTACCAAATCTAAGGGCACAAAACTTCTCGAACCCTGACACAAGGACCCGCTGAGTAATGGCAGCAGGAAATGCACCTCCCACGTCTGCTACCACCCAATCGAAATACGGGGAGTGGACAGAAGAGGATGTAAGCAACGAATCCACACAGGACTCTGATTCAACATCAATCCTGTTGGATTGTTTGCTTGGAACTTAATCGTACATAAGAGGAAAATTATATGTTAACCACTACGCCAAATCATCTAAGTTTCTGTTGTCTTATTATATCAACATTCTAGGCAGAATTCAATTTTTTTCTAAAACAGAAAAATACCTTTAAAAAATGTGTAGCCTACACAGTTGATGTTGAAACTGCTACTTACAATATCCTAATAGAAAGTCGATACACATCAAGCAACATTCGCATGGGAATAATGTTGAGCCAAAATCTTAACAAGGAATTAAGATCGGAGGGTGAAGGAACAATTTGTCGCTGCTTGCAACAACTGCTGATCTCACCTGAAACATCCCAAGGTAAGTAGCGTTTATCAGGTTGATTATGTCAATCAACAAAAGTGTTGGGCACTGGCGCCGAACGCGGGTATGCAGAGTACGCCAGCCTACCCTGGCATTTTGCCAGGGTATGCAGCATCACCTGATTTTTACGCGTTTCGATCATCAGATCGTCTACAATACTTGCCTGTCTGTAATACAATTCAACTACGCAAGACATACAAGCGTCGCGATGGGAGAACAACGCGTTTTTTGTGTCTACATTAGTACATACACGGTAATTCCCAGTGCTGTGCCGATCAGGATTTTTCACGATCACTAAAATCCTTGCCGATCCGATCGCGATCTAAATTGCGTCCAAAAAACGCTTATTTTCTGACGCGAAAATGCAAACTATGAAAGAAATATAGTTTTACTTCACAGCTATAAATCGATTAAACTGTTATTTACACTACTTAACTGCACAGATTAAGCTTGAGCTAAAGCTTAAAACATATAAAATTTAAATTTTTTATACGGTTTGTGGTAAAACATATAATATATATTTTGCATATATATTTGGTCGCACCTTTGCTGTGATTATACAGGGGCGTCAATGAAACAACAACTTAAGAAACAACCAGGCACTTTTATAAGGTATTTAAAGATATATTCCAACTTCCAAGCATAAGTTTTATATTCGGTAGCGAGTGTATTAATGACATTTAGGAAAGCTAATCTGTTTCTTTTAACCTAATTTATTAAGCAATCTTCGGCGTAGCATGTAAGTAGGAGGATTGTTTGGCTTTTCCAACTTGCACCTGGCCGAAATGAGTAGACGCGTGTATCTTTTTGATGACTCGTGCGAACGCTCGAAGCGCACGCTAATGATAAGAGAGAGTAAACTAATGTTTCTTTAGTATAAACAGTCTGTTATCAATTAAAAATATAAATCGAAAATTGAGTTAAAACTTATTTTACGCATTTTACACAATTAAAAAAAAAATAGAATCCCGCTACGTAATGCCCTGTTGAATCTATGCCTGCCCTAACTAAATTGATTTTAAACTATTTTTAGATACGTCCTTAATTGCCGAGATCATTTGATTTCCCAGACGCGCACACACACATTTGGAATATAACATTTGTTTCACCAATTACTCCACGCAAGTAAGGAAAGTCGAATAGTTTACGTCGGGACGATTAAATTATTTTTAACTCCTTTGGCTGCAAACCGGACGATTATAACTAACCGGAATCTAAGGAATTTTTATGGGATTGGATGGGCTATAAACATTAACACAAGCTTAATAAAGAGGCGTACAACAACCACTGGCAAATATAATATCGTATATTCTATATAGCAGTCTAAAGGAACTCCTAATACTAGAGCACCTAATACGCGTAGTGCGTTTCTCCTTACCGAAAGCGCATCTATCGTGCGAAGACGTCTGAACATTTTTTAAAGCGAGAGCTCGGAAAACAACTTGCATCGTCGCATCGCTTTTTGTGGCAATGAAAGATATATTACCGTAAATGTCAGTTGAAGTCTAAAGTCAACATTGCAAAACAAGAGAAGTTTATACAATTTATTTACTTAATCTGTTTTGTTTTTTTATCTGGAGATTTTATTGCAATCGGCGCGACGAACGCGAGGGCTTCAAATTATTTAATAATTTTTTTACTAATCATGCCGAATCGGTATCAGCTCGAAATTTTTTAACGTTAAGAGCCTAGTTTGAAATGTCAAAGAGATGCATTCCAGGGCAATTTAATGTTAAAAAAATTTTTTGGCGCGCCGGGCGCGAAATTGATTTTCTCTCAACTCTCGCATGCCCTGGCTTTTCGTATGTTCGGCGCGCCTGGTGTTGGGGATATACGGGTGATTTCTGGTTGTAAGATGAAACCAGCCACTGGCTACACAATGTGTCCTTGGGTTTTAAGCATATATCTACTGATGTCCTTATCTGAATCAGTTTGGTTTGGAAAATTATTCTAAAATCTTTAATTTTAATATTTGGAACCACTCTAAAATAGAATTAAGATCTAGCAAATGTCATCTTTATAATAAAGAAAAGTAATATAATAAAGAAAAAAGGAATTGCATATATGTTTGAAGAAATATTTGTAATTTTTAATTAGAATCAGTATCATTGTTAACTAAAAAACAAACAAATTTTATCACTTTTTCTAATTTTTTAAAATCCTTTATAAAAGTTTAAAATTTGACCAAAATATTAAAGAATGTTTTGTGTAATGTTCTTATACAGCGAATTTACAGCAAACTTGAGAATTAATTCAGCCAAATTATTTTACAACCAAACATACCCAATGAACCAACAGACCACTTGCATAATATTGGAGCCCAAGCTTTGCCATTGTCCTGCAACAATCCCATCAGTGTTTTAATGACCAATTCCAGACTGCTGGTCATTTCTGGGCTGATACCAGGTGCTGTAGAAAAGTATGGTATTTAACAATGGGTGGTGCTATATAAAATTAGAGTTAAATAGGAAATTTATATTTATTGTTGTGGTTACAAAAACGACATTCAGATTTCATTAGAGTTTATACAGGTATATTTTTATTATTTTATTTTTAGGTTAAAAAACATGTTAAACATTACTGATTGCCACGATTGTTTGGGGGATTCTTTATTAAATGTTCGATTTGCAAGTTAAGAACTTATAAATTACTATGCTAACAAAATTAATGTGGAAGGCATGGACAACCCAGATTTCCAATTATATAGATCACTAATATTAGAAGACAGTGTAGTTTTTGGACGGTACCTCTAAATACTACAGGACTGCTTGGATCGCATGGAGCGCTTAAATTGCTTGGATCGCTTGGATCGCTTACTATACTTCGTAATTACAAAAGCCATGATATTAATGTTAGGGTTGGAGTTAAAGTTAGTTCTGGGGTTGAGATTAGTGTTTAAGGCAGGGTTAGAATACTTTCCATAGCAATCTAAGTGATCCAAGTGATCCAAGCGGTCCAAGCGGTCCTGTAGTATTTAGAGGCACCCGTTTTTGGAAATAGATTTTAACTGCAATAAATCTACCAGGGAGCCAGTGATCTTACCTGAAGCCTGGTACTCAATATGATCAAGATGCAAACGAACCGCTTCCTCAAATAAAGCTGCAAATCGATGAAGCACAGCGTATCGTGAAGCAGGCACTCGATGGAGCAATGACACAGAGCTCATTACCCGTTCCTCAGTAAAACTTCCTGATGCGTAACATGACGCAACAAACCAATGAACCATTTGCTGTGCGTCCAACTGTGGGTAAGATTATATTTATAAACACACTTCGCATTCTGTTTCCTAAATGTTGGTGTCTTTAACACTATCATCACCAGTAACATAATAACAGTTTAGTTTTTAAAAGTAAATAAAAATTGGAATGAGGAAAGAGTAAAACTTCTCACTAATATGAAGGTAAGTGCGGAAGGGTTAGTTTTGGCCCCTGAGGTTAAATAGGGTTATTGTGACATTCGATCCCCTAAACTCATTGTGTGCAGGTTATCTCCTTTTTGCATCCATTTTTTAAAGTTGCTATAAAAATAGATGCGACTATGGACGGAACGGTAGTCTGATTTTTCTCTGCTGGGTGGCGCTATTTATTTTTTTTGAATTATCTGGGGAGTAACTATTTTCGATATTAATGTTAGGGTTGGGGTTAAAGTTAGTTCTGGGGTTGAGATTAGTGTTTGGGACAGGGTTAGAATTACTTTCTATAGCAATCTAAGTGATCTAAGCGGTCCTGTAGTATTTAGAGGCACCCGCGACTGAGTGGTCTTATACTAGTTTTCGCACTTACTAATCGTATTCCTCGTTAGTGTAGTGGTAAGCGTCGCCGCCTATCACGCGGGAGACTGTGGTTCGATTCCCCTACGGGTAGCTTTTTTCCGTTTTTTTAACTCTTTTGTTTCTTAGTTATAAACAAACTCATCATAACGCCGCATTCAGCTTGTCTGAACATTTTTGGAATTTTTCCAAGCATTGGCTAAAGTAATCGATCTCTTTGCAGTTTTTTGATTGTAAACACTATTTACTTAAAATGCGTAAATGAAGTAATAAACATGGGGCTAGAGTTAGTGTTAGTCTTGCGGTTGAGTTTAGTGTTCAGGAATGGGTTAAAATTAGTGTCCATAATTTTAGTTAGTAGTTTCCCTCCTCCCCGCTTTAGTACAGCTTGTAAATAGCGCCATCCAGCAGAGAAAAACCAGACTACCGTTCTGTCTCTAGACGCATGTTATAAAAATTATAAAGAGTTTAAAAATGTGTAACCTAAATTATTTATAAATATCCACCTATTTTTTGTTTATATAAAAGTTGTGTCAATCATACCTTAGCCGCTTGGCCTTGCTTAAGTTTAGGGTTGTTATTCGTCGGCATACCGGCTGTTGGCACTGGCATACCGTACAACTTCTCAGCAACACTTTTTCAACAAGTTTCTGTGCAACACCACTTAAGAAGGGGAATCCCCAACATGAATATCAAACAATTTTAAACTATTTTTGTTTCCCTACAAAACGTTTTTTAAAATAGGATAAGTCGCGGGTGGTATGTCATCGATAAGTCAATTTATACAAAATGTTTTTATATGTATAATAGAATAATGCCAACCAGTTGTTCGCTTGATTTAAAAAGTTAAAAAAACAACCCCAAAATACTTTGAATATATAATAGGCCTACGTCTTTTTGAGCGAATCGGATCGATTGCGTCGCATCTCGCCGGACGTTCCTCTGCGTTTATTTTATCCGATTATTCTGTCAGAATTACAATGGTCAATAAATGACAATAACGGTTAAAAAAAATAATAGGAAAGCTTATTAAACAAAATAAAAAAGGCTTGACCTCTATGCGCGGCCTACCCATGTCTTAAGTTAGGGTATTTAAATGAGTATTTTGCTGAGTAACAATGACGGTGATTTTCTAATGTTTTGCAGTTTTGTAAATATGCAGCAGAGCTTCTTCTTGGTTTTTCATTCCCTATTTGTTGTAATTAAAATAAATTCCAAATGTACCGAGGAATACTTCAGAATTTTTAAACAAAATTTTGCAGGGCTTTGGATTTATGTTGCACAACTATATTTCAATTTTGGGTTGTAATTAATCTAATACTTCCAGTGATAGGACTTTGAAGACAGCCCTTTCTCTGAGTTCAGTTAGCACTGGTAAGATACGGAGAATAACTGGTTAATCGTCTCCTGAAAATGCACTATTAGAGACTTATCATGGATTTTTTGAATGGTGTTCTTTCCGACGATCAAGTTGATGACTATTATGAAATTCTTGGCTGCAACGAATTGTCCAATGTAGGCCATGTCATTTAATTTCTGTTAATTTACACAATGGCGATTAATTCTAACTAGCCATATTATTTGGTGACAGACAGAGCAAATTTTGACGGAATACAAGATAAAAGCAAAGCAAATACATCCAGACAAAAACAAAACTGAATCAGGTTTAAAGGCGAATGCTGAATTTGCCAAACTGCAGAAAGCAAAAGAAGTTTTGACAAATTCTAAGGTAAGCAAAGTTGGCCAACTAAAATGACAAACCAATAAATGTAAATTCCCCGTTTTTTGCAGTTACGTAAAGAATACAATTTTTGGAAAAGTTCTGGTCTTAGTATTTCTTTTGAACTTTGGAAAAGCATGCAAGCACAGACAAAAACGGTTTGTAGTGATTTAAGAACTTGATAAACAGTATGTGGCGCAACTTTTTTAAATTAATTTTTTAATGTTTTCCCTAAAGCTAGTTTCACTGGTGATATCATTTGTTATTGGTTAGATAAATAAATTGTAGTATATTTCATAAAAATTTTGGAAATATAAAATTTACTATTTCACAATTCCTTAACTATTCGCTTATTAATGATCTGGTGCATTAATAAGCCATTATCATTGTATTTCAGACAATGCACTGGGCACATAAAGTAAAGTATAACCCTATGTTGGAATCCACTGGAGAAAACAAAGGTACTGAAATGCAAGTTTGATTATACCTGTAATATAATTTTTAAACTATTATTTAGATTGTCACCAGACTTCTTCAACCTTTTCTGAAAACACACCAAGTGAAGAAATTTTAAAACAGTTTCGTAATTATAAAATCTGATCAAAAGTTTTTTTTTAGCATTTGCTGCCTCAATGTTTTGTGCAATAATATCTCCTGCATGTTTTCACCGATTTATTTTTTATACCCAAAACTTATAATAAAAATTATTATATCATTCCACTAAGCTTAGCCTGTGTTTCAGTATGTTTGTTCATAAATATTCAGTTTTGTACCGGAGGTTTATACTACAGCCGTTAATAAATTAACTTAAAAACATCAATCTGAGATGTAACACAGTCCGATGGTTTGTTGATATACATTTTATTGCAATAGACATTACATTAAAATTTTTATCATAAAACTGATAAAAGTATGAGGAAATAGGAAAAAGAAATAACAAGTCGCCAATAACATATTTGCCGGTAATTTTTGAAATGCCACTAAGTGGTAAGCGATAGTTTTGCCGCAAGAGGTAGGTCTTTTGTGAGGCAGATTTAGATTTTGTCTATAATTGCCATATTTTAGTGGTTAGCACAGTAAAATACATCTGGTTATACTATTTCATTAGTTTGTTATTATAAGTATTGTAGTAAAACAAAACTAAAAAATCAGCACATAATTTGCAAAATAATGAATTACCATGCCACCCTGTAACCTCTAAAAATATATTTTAAAATGCCCCCAATGAGAGCAGCAAGATTAAAAGCATGGCACAGTGCAAGGTTAGTATTGCGTATAACCGCAACAAAACCTGTGAGGTAGTTATTGTGATGTAGTTTGCTACTATGACTCGACAAATTGTGATGTCAAGATTAAACCCCATAAAAAAGGGATAAAGATTTTGTTCTCAACGAGCAAAATTCTATTAATGCATTAAAGGCAGAGTAGAAATGCACCATTGATTAGTTCCACAGAACTGTGCTAATACCAATAAAATAGATTTGTGGAGTACACCAGGCTTGAGGATATGCTGGTATCACTGAACAGTTCATAAAATGCTCACAAATGAAGGCATTTGTATGGCAATCAACTTTTTGATTTTTTTTTCAACCACTCTGGTATTGGTTTCTTAAGTCTTTCAAGTAATTTGAACAGCTTTAAATTTGCTTCCTCATAATACTTGGTTAAGTACTTCCAGCTCTAAAAGAATACGAAATAATGACAATAGTATCAAACAAATACAATATTTGCCAAAAACAAAGCACCAATTAAACAAGAAAAATTATCTACTGTTAACTTTCAGATTTTACAGAATGTCTTTTTATAGGATTTAACTTTACTGCTCATTTTTGTTTCTAGAGAATGATGCTTCATTTTAGAAAAATATAATCTTCTAAATAAAAAGGTGAATGTTAACTGGTTTTGCAATACCGTACTTTATAAAATTCTTATTTAAAATTCACTATTTAATTTCTACCTCATCTTCCATTTCTGGATATTTGCGACCTTTGCTTTGACCCAAGCATTTTGATTTTCCTTTTGGTTGTACTTGGCAGAAAAAGCCTTTTCTTTCATCAAATCTAATTACAAATTGTGTTTACAAACATGTAGTAAGCAGATAAATGGATCAATACTTAATTATTTCGTGGGTCAATTTTAAACTAAAAGGGGCTTTTTACCTTTATTTAATATTTATTTAGTTTTTCATTGCAAAAAATGAACTATACCAAGTGTGATTATAGGTATGAACCCAAACTTGTCTAACTGCAGAAACATATAGAGTACAGTCAAATCAAGTTAATAGTGGTTGTTAACATGTGGTTTACACACTATTTACTTCAGGATTTTATTGTATTGGTAGATTTCAGTGAAGCCAAGAGATTTCTGTAGTTGAAACATGGCGGCAGCTGGATCTGTCTTCAACATGTCACCGTCTACAATGATGATCTGATAACAAAATAAATTACTTAAAATTTGTTTTTTTTAACAGTTGTATTATGTGCTTGATAAATTACGCTTCAATATATATTGACAGTTCATTCTCAATGCGATTGGTCCTACGCTGCATTGCCTCGTATCACATATTCAAGTGATGGAAGAAAGGTGTTACAGGTATAAACAGAACCCAAATTTAAATATTGCAAAACTTTTTCGTAACTTGGTCAAGACAAGAATACTAAAAAAAATGAATATATTCTAGAAATATGACAAGATTTTGGGGTATTTGAATGCCCCCACCACTACTAGAAATATGGCTTGCAGAAATTGAATGGGGACTACTAAACAATCAGCATATTGGTATTTAGCTGCATGTTAAACTAATAATTAAGCAATACTAACAAATTGTGGCTGTATAAAATCCAGCCAATTTTCCAAGTGATTTGCGTAGAAACCAGGGTCTAAACATCTTCTCTGTAGAGAAATTAGTCCATCTGGGTCAACCCCTCGATGAGCAGTAATTGTTTCATAGAAAGAGTATTTCAATGCAAATGCATCATGATGTGAACGCATGTGCTGGAAAATAAAATTTAACATCAAATATCAAAAACACATCGCAAAACTTTAGATTGTCTGTGCGGATGTAGAAAGCTAATGAAATCTGTTCTAATTGGATAGGTAGAAAAAATGAAACCTTTGTTCTTTTTTAATTAAATTTGAAAACCACAAAATCGTTACCTGGTACCAGGAATAAGCACGTAGTGCAGGATCAATTAAAATTACAACGATGTGTTTGGATGGAAGCAATGTTTTCAGACGTTTGGGAACAACCTTTTGGTCGAAATATGTGGCACTTTTTTCAAACAAAACAGTGTTGTTTTCTGGTGTTGGGAAGAAACTCATGTACCTGTGGGTAGATTCTTTAATCTGTTAAGTGATTTTGATTTTAAATAATAAAAAAATATGTAAAATTATGTAAAAAAAACCTTTCAAACAATAAAAATTATTATATACAAATTGTGGAAGCAATTTGCAACTTATCAATAAAAAATATTTATTAGCAAAAAAGAATGTGGTAAGCAGAATTGTTAAATATTAAATGTTTCTTACCAATCAATCCCTTTAAAATAGTTGGGGCCACTGAAAAACTGCACTTCTTCAAATGTAGTTGGACTAGGAAGGTTGCTTTTAACATGGGGGTGCATGTTAAGGAACCAATACAATGCAGTTGTTCCTATTTAAATATTACTGGTGAAATTTTTATTATGGTAAATTATACAGTATAAGTACAACCTAGGTAGCAAATGCACCAAATAAAGCTATTTGTTTGCTAGTCCCTCGTATTCCTTGGCTAAGCAGTTAACAAAAAGCTTGAAAAATGTTTAATAATGGAATCAAGTCAATCAACCCTTAAAATGTATACAACACACTGCCAGTAAAACAACGGTTGGCTTATGTTTATTCTGATAAATGGACCTTTTATTTTCAAATATCCAGAGATAAACATAAGCATCCTACATCAGGGTCTACATTGTATTACGAAATAGCCTGAGACAAAAGACCAGGGAAAGGCATGATATAAATTAATCAAGAGCATAGCACAATGGAATACTTGCCCCAGGGTTGTTCAGCCGGTACGTCATATTTTATTACAAATAAAGTGTACCTACTGAAAGATGACCCATAGTAGGTTTAAATGGCCAACCAGCTTGATACTTGGTTTAGTCCATTCCACCACAATCAAAAATCAAGTAATATATATTAGCAAGCTACATATAACTTCAAAACACTGTATTGGTACATATGGTATTTAAAATCGTGGCAATGATCATAAATGTTTAAAATACAGGCAACTGTCACCTATTTAGGAAAATATAATAAGTTAATTCTATAACATGCTATGCAAGGGGTTAACTCACCAGTTTTCTGTGGTCCAACCACCACAAATTTCGGGAAGGAACTGCAATTCTTTTCCTCAGACCAGATTTCCAAGTGTCTTCTATTGAGGCATGGGTTCTAAAAAAATAATTCTACTAAAACCACAATAACTCCATACATTAGAAAAGCGTGATGCCAAAAACAGTGGAAGGAAAATGAGATCACTGTGGTTAGACGTTAACACGTCTATATAATTGCAAGGGAAATAACTTGACAAGTGACCTTACAATTAACCCTGCACCGCCGCAAATCCAGCAAATCAAGAAATGCCTCGCCTTTTTAAAAATTTTAATGCATGGATGACTAGAACCATTCTAACGTGGTATTTTAATAATGTTTGGATTTTAAAAGTTTCAAATTAGCCTCATTTAGTATATTGTGTCATGATAAGTAATATGAAGAAAACATTTATTTTTTTACTTAGAATGTGATGCTGCATTATTAAACCTAGTTTACACCAATAAATGTATGAATACTAAATTTTCCAAATCTCAAACTGTACAGTACTTATGTAAAGAGAGAAAACAAATAAAATATCCGAAAGTAGATAAATGAATACAAAAAAAATCATAGCAAGTTTTCTTTTCATGATAGAAAATACTATACAGAAATATCTATAAAGTAAGTCAATTGTAAGGTATTAGATATGATCTACCGCTATAAATGTGTTCTTAATTAATGCAAAATGCCTCATCACTAACACACAGCAAACGAAAATAATAAGAGTTTTACAAAAAAGACACAATCACTTACACTCCAGACAGGCTCCACTTCTTCCGGATAAAGGTTAAAGTATCGCTTCCCCAGCACTTCGGGTGGTTCATACACGAGTCGAAGATTCGTCCACTTGTAAAGAAACTTCATTGCTCGATCAAAGGTGAACAAACCAAGTCGGTCGTTCCCATAGTTCGACTGGTGCGTCATGAACACATTCACCTTCGAAAAGTATGTTCAAAATTAAAATGAAGTCAATGCAACTAACAATGGTATTAAAAGGTTGACTTGTAATATCAGCTTAATACAACCTAGTTTAAAATGCAACAAAGTTAACTTAGATAAAGGTCATTTAATCTGGTTTAATTTTGTTTCTCCAAAAGAGATATAAAGATACAGATACAGCACCTGGTTATATAGAAAAGATTGAAACAGACTTCCACCGTCAATACTCTCGAGCAACACCTCCTTTCCACCAGGGTACATGTCTAGCACCATCGTGTGGGTAAACAAAGAGCACGTCTGACGAGGTATTACCTGATTTATTAAAAACAGTTTTAATTTCGTCTCGAAATTTTCCTATTGTAAAAGTTTACACCTTTTTTTTAAATTCATATATACTTTCCCTGATCGGAAACTTGTTTTAACCTCACCATTACGTTCCTATATATGAATCCCTTGCGCCTGTGGTCGGGTCTGAGGTTGGGATACTCCTCACTGCTGGTCGATGTGACGTTCCACACTTTCCTCCAGCAGTGGTAGAGTTGCTGGTGAACAGGGTAAACCCCCGCATGGTGGGGGGCCACAGCATAGTTACTTGATGTGTTCAAGCTGTGCCGCTGGTGGGTGGGGTGGAAATTGGTAAACCAGTCACATTTGTCATATATTAGGTTTGCAAGATTTGCTAAATTTCTTTAAAAGAGTTCGACATTAACACTTAACGAAATTAAGTAAATGCATGGAGCTTGACTGAGGGTACAGGTTCAAAAACACAAACTAAAAAGTCTTTTTTTACTCCCTTTTTAATATCATGTTTAAACAATACAAAACTGAAAATATGCTCGAATTCAGCTTAAATTATACAAATCTTACCAGTGCAAACTGCCGATTTATATCCATATATTCGCACAGTTTGGAAGCATTTGAGAACCAGTGTGCCTGCATATGGGACCACATGTGGGGAAACCAGGAAAAGTTGTCGGCCAGTTTTAGAAGCATTCGGTCGCCTTCTGATTCCTCATCTGTGCCTGTGGATAAGATGCACTCTATGTTAATTCAATCTGAAATAGTCCCGGCACATGTGGACGACTGTTGGGAATCACACTTGGGACGACATTACAATAGAGGGTGTACCCTGATGGGGCAGGTTGTGGTGAGATGTTGCATCACTCTGGCCTGTTCTATATAATCCAACCATTTAATGTTAAATATTTCGATCTGTCACTAAGCAATGCCACCCAAATTAATTTGCCATAAGATCACTTGAGATTTTGTGAAAAGTTAATACCATTTGACTTGTACCAGTGTAATAACAATACAGTGAAAAAAGACAAAATTTAAAGTTTTAAAGAAGAAAATGTGTTTATGGTTGATTGTTCCACGGAAACCCCACACAATGTTGATAAAGCCCTATTAATACCGATGCATTATTGTTGTATGGACCAGTCCAAATATCCATGGCATCACACGAGATTCGTACCTGAGTATATGAATTTTCCAGAAAAACCCAGCTGATAAGTGAACCCTGGTACATTCTTGCGTAGTTCTGTTTGAAAGTTAAGCAGGGCCTGAAAAGTTAAATGTCTACTGTTAAAAGAAAATCGCGGTTTTCGAGATGGAAATTAATTTGATTGGAACTAGTGAGTAAAAAGTTTTGAAAAGGACGCAGTTATGATATAGCTTAGTGACATCATTTTGGACAATAGAAACTTTTACATAATATTATTTGTATAAAATAGCATACATGAGAGTATTATTTTTAAATTATATTGTTCAAAATCAAGGCAATGTTTAAATATTTAATTGTAAGGGAGGTTGATCAACAGTCAAAAAGAACTTTTCCCAGTGCATTTTGTCTTCAAAAGTTTTTAAGCGTGCAACCCATTTTTCCTTGAATAGTTTTCTCTATGTAACTTTTTTCTTGTGATTTTTTAAGACTTTATACTTTTCTATCTTAACAGCATGATTCTATATACATATATAAAATTCCAGTATATATGGATGCCCTGAGGTCATGTGATTTACTACATACCACAGCCAGGGCTGTGATTTATTTATTTTAATGTAAGCACTCGTTGCTGATAGTGATAAACATCTCAACAAAAACCATCGCACTGATAATACTAAAGGTCACTACGATGTGTTTAAGCAGTAAAGGCTCCTTACTATGACCATCATCAGTAAAAAATCTGTCAAGGTCTGTATAAGACGTATCATTTAATTAAAATAATATTACTACGTTTGTTAAAAAAGATATTTCACTTTGGTTTATAATAAATTGCTTTTAGGTCTTACACACCCAAAAGGTATTCATTTGTTGCACATTGTTATGTCAATTATTTATATTATTAATGGTAACGCCGGGTTTACACTATGAGTTTGTGAAAATATCATAAATTAATTAAAAAATCTAGATCTGGATGATCTTTTCCATAAATTCAAGGTTTTCTTAAATTTATTCTTTTTTTACCTGAACATCATTAACAAGAAGCCTGGACTCGGCCACACCCACAAAAATATCATCGATGTCGATTTGGAAATATCGTTCCAATGGCAAGGACAGACGTCCGTATGATAAATAGCTAAGAGCATCCAAAAATAAAACCCTGTGAAAACTTGGTTTAGATCAATATTGAACAATTGTAGAATTAGAAAATATAATGAAAATTTAAATACCGGGCTAGAAAATGTAGCTTCAGAGTGCAAGGTATAGTGGAAAACTAGAAATGCTGTGAAATGTAATATTTTAACAGTTTAAGTATATTAACTATCATCGGTTGTTGGTTTTGCAGTGCATATTATAACTATATAAAATGCTAGTCTATTATACAACAATTAACCGCAAAATATAAATTTCTTATCTTTTGTACACTGTTTTGTTGCAAATCCAAACTCACTTTTGAAGCCAAAATTTCAAATTGTTTCCAAAAAAAACTCGTTGTATCCCATCATACAACCCTTGATCAAGTAGGACAGGAATTAATTTCTCCTGATTGTCAATGTCCTGTGAAGTAAACATGACTTGCAAGACTTTAGTGATATGAAATAATAATTACAGATTTGTATAGACAGCCATTACAAACGGCTGGAACGCTAGATATTATAAAAATTGTATCAAAATCTAACAAACTGTTGATATTTATATTTGTAACAGGTAACACTTTAATATAAATTAATTTGATAAATAATCATAAGGTCGCCAATGTAACAATACCTCGTCAATTTCAATTTCTCCTTCTAACACGTCCGATGGTAAACCAGGAATGTTTTTGCTTTTTTTGCTGCAAATAGAATAAATTGTAGCTTGTGTTAATGATAATTACATAAGGTTAAGATCTTTTATGGAGTAAAATGTGGGCTGTTTATACAGGGAGTTAAAATCAGAATCGATTTGGTGCATCTTTCTGGAAATATGTTAAAAAAAGACAGGTACAAAATTGTCTGTTAAAAATCTTGTTAGTTTAGTTTAGTTAAACAGTCGTTAAAACATGTCATTAAAAAAAGGATATAATTTAATAAATATAGCGGATGTGGCTGCCAAACCTAAGCGAAAAACAATAGGCTAATAAGCAAACAACATTTAAATAAGATCAAAAAAACATAATATAAAGCCCTGAATAAAAGTGTGCGGTAAAGCGCGACCAGGAGCCGGATTTGGGAGAAGAAAGATACCTGTTCATTTTGATGTGCATGATACAATAAGGTTGTTTAGCAAGTGGCAGCACAGGACAATGGCATAAGTTAATGAAACATCAAAACCAATATTACCCACATATAACCCAATAATAATAGTCAAGCAAAAATAGTAAGAAAAAAATAAGAAAAAAAAATAAGAAAAAAAATAAGTAAAAAAATTGTGAATTTAGTATATATTTTTTCTTTACCACACAGGGTACAATTTAATATTTTTGCAAATGGCGAAAAATATTCAAGATACCTAAATTTGATACAACATATTGAT
>CH003385.1:40798-51020 GCA_000149265.1 Ciona savignyi
TAAAATACTGTGCTTATCAACTCAAAATTATTATGTACACACATTTTTGGGTAACACCTCAGCAAGGTAAGAGTTTACCAGAGTAGAAATTTGTTTAACCATTTAAAGATGTCAGTCCCAGAGGTGACTTTTAAAATTAGACTTTGCCCTTTGAGAATATGAAGTTATGCCAATAGTACCTACTAGCTTACATATAACAAGTAACCTATATTCACAAAATTGTTGTTGAAAGCCAATATATTTTCATAAGAAAATCAATTGAGATTAAAGTCTATTTGAAACAACAGAACAAGCATGTATAAATTGTGGAGCAATGTTTTGATTGGCTCAAGTTTCGTTGTTCCACAAAGGTGACAATGTAAGTGAGGATTATGGATTTGTCCGCTTTACAGTTGTAGGAAACCAAATTGTATAACAAAAATGACAAAACATGTTGTAAACTTGATTTGGCAATATTTCTACTGTTCTTAATTTATAATTATCACCATTCATTGTACAAACTGAACTGTGTTTGAACAAAATGAAAATGATTAAGACTTGTAAAGTGTAAATTGTAACTAAATTCCTAAAGTACATGCCACTGCCAAGCAATAAATCAACCTAAAGTAGGATGTAATCATATGGGTATTATTGTTACGGTTTGTGGTTTACATAAACATATATATATATATATATATATATATATATATACTAAATACTAAAGCTGGATAATTATGCTTTTTACGTATACATATTATCCAACTTCAGTAGTTGCAGCATACTCTAGGATTGATATTGTACATAGACTGTGGGTTAGCTGTGATTATCTGGACTTAAAGATTATATTTATGAAACAAGCTGCAACAATAGAGGCACTTACCACGCTACCAGGTCTTGTAATCCGCAGCAAAGGAGAGGTGGCATTTATTTCATAATCTTTTAACCTCACACTCGACATAAAACGGAGTGGGAAACTTCCAACCTGAAAATAATTCAAATATTAACCATTGTTCTTAATTATGGTATATGTGGATGTCCTTATCTGAATCAGTTTCGTTTTTCTTTTCAAATCGCCCTGAAATTTGCTTAACGATCAAGCAAAAAACACTTTTTTTAACAGATTAAGAAAAATAATATTGCATTGTATCTTTGATAAATTAATTGTAATTTTTACCAAAATTACCATTTTTGCTATTACTATTTTTGCTTTTGAATAAAAATAAAATAAATACAATTTTATTCCACCATGAGCACTTAATTTCGAATTGCTAAATTCAAACAAATAATTCTGAATATATGACTTTTATAAAAATGTTAATAAACATTTAAAACCTTGTTAAATTTATGGTCGCTGAAACCATCGAGTGGCCATGAAGATTCTGACAAACACAGCTATATTAATTGTTACCGATGAGATAAGATATACTGTGGTATGGTTATGGCCACATTACGAAATTTTAAAAACAGGTTTATGATCTTATGGATATTTTATAGTACATAGACAGTTTACATTAAAATATACATCCAGTATTTAATTGAATCTGACAAAAAACTGAAGTGTCCAAATAAGTTAAATATGCTTCTATTCAAAGAATTGATAATTCTGGTAATTGAAGCTAATCTTAAATAATATCAAGTGCATTTAGAAAGCTTATTTTGTGATTTTCTTCAGATTTTGTTTAATATTGATTATTGCCCTGTGGATTGGTTACCGGTTGATTCCATTACTTCCCAGTACATATACATCAATGGTTTTAAATAGTAGTGGATGGTGTTTTTTATTGCAGAGAATTTATGTATATAAATATATAACTACACATATATCTACTACATAGATATATATATACCCCCTTACATTTGCTAATATATACCCCCTTACATTGCTAAGTTGGATTAATGGATACTCTACCGTGGGGCTTTTTAACATATATCTATGATTTATTACACAAATGTTGCTTTACAAGCAATATTTGTCTTTTTTTCTAACTGACTGCTGATATTGATATTTAACTGTACAAATTATTTCTAGTAGTTAATTAAAATTTGTATCCAATCATAGAATTTGAAGCAACAAAATGTAAAGAACAAACTTATTTAACTATTTTATGAAACAAATTCAATATTAATAGCCTTTTGGGCTATTGATTTTCGGAATTTGTGTCTGTGAGCCTTTCGGAAACAGAAATTGACTGTGAAAATTATTTAGAAAATTTGGTTCTTGTTTATCATGTTAAACTCTAGCAAATCTACCCAATAACTTTATCCACTTGAATACCTTCTTTATATGTTTAAAAACTAAATGTTGTTTTAAGCTTATTGGTGTAAACTTTTAAGGCTAAACTCGACCTTTATATTTTTGAGAAATTTTGTTATAAAATAACAAGCCAAATTAATATTACCAAGTTTAAGAAAATGACAGTTCCTCAATTTAAATGTATATAAACATATCCAAATACATAGCTTGCCTCATTGATAGCCATTGGGTTATCCTCTGGCTTTTTTCGATAATGAAGTAAAAAGACAATTCCCACATTGAAGTCACGGCAGTATTGATCAAGGTTTGCACGGTTCTGACTTTGCAAGTTCAAGTACATGTACAGGTCCTCAAATATAACAACAGCGTATCGACCCTGAATAATAAAGAGTGACATAACTAAATTATTTTTGAGGCACAGCATGCCTACAAGTTTGCTTATAATAACTAAATTATTTTTACTGCCCGGCAGCCCAGTTTCTGTATGTTCCAGCCAAATAAAGCACATTATGATCATTACCCTGTATCTGTGTATTCTAATATATTGATCCAAAATTGAAGTTTAATTGAATAGTAAAAACTGCAAGAAGTGGTCACCACTTATTTATGACCATAGATAATATGAATTTCTCCATTTAAAATTCTCCGTATAACATAACCCAAATTACGGATAGTATAACCAACATTTTCTTCATCTCTTATATTACAGGACAGTTTTTTCCCACCCACCACTTATAACTTCGCATTTTCAACATGCATGTTTTCTGTATGCATGCAAGGGGCTCTATACCAGGTCCAGGTCTTAATGACCAAACAGTCAAATCGCTATGATGTAGATTTACTAACACAGTCATACTTATACTGTTACAGTAATATACTTTGTTTAGTGTCAACATCACACTGTTACTTCGGTTAAACGAAGCATTTGACAATATTTGGACTTCGTGTGGCTTATGGCGACTTCAGTTTTTATAGCCATTCGATATTATGACTAAAATGGTCAGGTCCCAAGGTGGTCATATTAAGCACGCTTACTGGATGCTTAAAAAGGGATTTGTCTACTTTGGTTCATTGTTGCTTTTCCAATTATAGGTTAAATGTTGGTATCTTGCGTCCTTAAGTAGGTTAAGCAGTATCTTAGATAGTAAAGTCATAAACACCACTTCAGTAGCCAACCATTAAATCACATTTTATGGTAAACAAACAAGACATAGTGACTTTAGGCAAACATAATTAAAGAAAGTTGATTATAATACTATTGATCTCATGGGTTTTTATTCCTGCAAGTAAATTAAAAAAATATATTCAAATTATTATTAAAAATTATTCTTTCTGTATAAGAACAGGCAAGTATATACCTTGTTATTGTCAATTAAACCAGGAAAACTTCGGATTTCTCCACCCTGGACTTGGAATTTAAATCGTACAGCTTCTAAAGTCACAATTATTCCTCTTCCAAGCTAAAATTGAATTAATGCAAGGTATTCTAAAAACTCAGTTATTGCTAACTTGACAAATAATAAATCTTACACAGCATGAACAATAAAAAATTCCCAAGACTACTATGTTTTATAAAGTGTCAGGTAATTCAAAGATGTTAAATTTAATCTGTATATCACTGATCCGTAAATACAATAGAGTGACAGACTGCTGTACTATGATGAAAGATTCCGCTTTTATGTGTTAAATATACATTTAGTACATACAAATACTAAAAGCGGCAAAGAACTTATTAATATTAACCACTTCATAAACATCCTACCACTGATTGCATGTCCCTCAGAAAAATCAAAGCTTTTTGTCTTGATTGCAAGCCATTTGGGGGCTTCATTAACAAATGATCATGTTGGTAAGGCGAAGGGACCTGGAAGTTGAAGAGTAAGTTTAAAACAAGATATATAATAACTACCCAAATAAATGTATAGGCAGTAACATTTTAAACAGAAATAACCGATACATAAAATAAAAAGTTTTTGATTAAAGTTTAAATATTCCTTACCCATCTTTCCATATTAAACATAGGACCAGGTGGCACCTGATCATCTTCAGAATACTGCACAATTGGAGCATGGTACTCCCAATTTAAGATTGCATAAAATAAACTAAAGGCAGCAAGGGTAGATAAACAAACAACAACATTTCTTGGACTCGCTATTTTCCGCAGCTTCATCCACATAATTAAGACTTTTAAGTCATTGCCGAGTCCTTATTAATTAAATCTGATAAAAAATAAAAATTTCAGTCATTAATTCCTAAACTTCCCAAGTTTCTTGTTTAGTTTTTTTAAGTATTAATCAAATCTGAATATCTAGTATAAACAAGGACCTAATTTCTTGATATTTTTTGACAAATATAGGATGTATTATAATATATCTTCTTGCATAAAAGTCCTTGGGTTCTAAGATTTATCACTGTTATCTTTAGCAATATTGCAGTGTTAAACACAGTAGAAATAATCAAATAACTAGTCGAGCTATTGCAGTATGTAAAAATACTATGGGAAAGAGCTGATACAGTCAGCTTTTATAGCATCTAAAATGGTTCATTGGGGAGGGACAAGGGAGGCTGAACAAAACAATAGCAATGTCTTTAGCATATAGAAACACACTGGAATAACCACAGTACCGGCGTAACCAAACCATGTATTCTGTGCCTATTTTGTGCATCACCCCATTTTACAATCCATAGTTGCCATAGTCACTGATGCTAATGCAATGAATTTTAACCTTTACTTTAGATTAGATGCATACACACATTCCACCGCTACTGAGGAATTGCAGTTTGCTTTCTAGAACTATTCTAAACAAAATAATAAAATTTAATAGAACCGCTCAAAAATAGACGTACAGAGCAAGTTAAATCATTTTTTATCAATGTTGCTATAGGTAACTAAAAAAAACGAATTCTATTAAAATTGTATAAATAATACTATTTTTCCACAGTGATTAATTAATTTCGCATTACTACAAGGAAAACTATTTTCATAACATTTTCTATTTAAATCGAATTCCAATCTTGATTCTGAAAAAAAAACCAAAATCACGTTTTTGTGTCAAAATACGGAATAACATACTGAAACTAGAATTAAAAGGAATGCTCAGAAGAATCAACATCAAACAGTGATTGATTGATTGATTGATTGCGTCAAGATCGGAATAACTACTAAGTGATGGAAGACATATTAAGAAAAAATATTACGAACGTGGTAGCAATGATTTAGATTGAGATTTCCCCAGCGTTTAAAAAATAATAATTAGTTGATAAAAATAAAATTAACTTTTATAGGATATGTTAAACAATCACTAGAATCATTATTTTTCCAAGAATAAAGTCACCCACCGGCACTACATGTCATGGTTTCTTATATCAAATATTTTTAAATAATAGTTGGAGGAAATTTTATGATCCCGGCACTGTGCAGAATTCAATCGTTAAAAATGTAATAACCAGTTAATGTTAAAGAAATATATACCAATATTTAAACATTTAGTAGATTTAGACTATAAAGCAATCTTAAATATGTTACTTGACGGATTGTTTTATGTTGTGGTTATGGGACCATTTCTCAGAGGCGTTTTCAAATATTCTGATCCTTATCAGGGGAAGATGTGTCAGGGCGAGTTCTATTTGTATCAGGTTCAGTTCTATTAATTGCATTAAAATGTAAATAAATAAATATTTTCAACAGCTTCACCGTGCCGAACTCTCATATAATTTACTAAATTAAGGTAGTTTTGTACGGTGGTATTTGCAATGTCTTCTAAACGGAAGCAGGAGGAAAAACATTTACAAGTTTTAAAGGGAATTCAGCAGGTGCAATGCAATAAAAAGTGCTTTGAATGCGACCAAAGAGGACCAACTTACGTGGACGTTACTATAGGGTCTTTAGTTTGTACAACATGTGGGGGTATTTTAAGGGGTCTGAACCCTCCTCACCGTGTGAAATCAATATCAATGGCTACTTTTACCCCCACCGAAATTGCATTTATTCAAACAAGAGGAAACGAATACTGCAAAAATATTTATCTTGGAAGGTATGACGAAAGATCCAAGGCCAAACCAGAGTCTCGAAACGACCACACAAAGCTAAAGTTCTTTATGGAGCAAAAATATGAACAAAAAAAATGGTATGTCTCACCGGAACAAGCTGAAAAGCCCCTAGAAAGTTTCCTGGATGCAGCCAAAGCAGCTAAAGCTAATGAAATTAAACCTTTGACCACTTTGCTTGGTCCAAACCATGCCCAGATCAAAATAGAAAAAAAAGAACCAGAGAAAACAAAGGATCCAATGCCAAAACAACAATCACTAGATATATTTGGGGGTTTCAGTGGAGGATTTAACACAAGCACTGCTTCACCACCTGCCTCATCGTCATCAGGGTTTGCAGATTTTAGTAATGCATTCTCTACTACAAGTAACAACACTTTTGATGCTTTTGGTGATTTTACTTCTGGCCAGTCAGGTGCAATCACAACAAATCCACCAGGTTTTGGAGCAGATTTTACCAATATCATGTCTGCAGGATCTACAACTTCCACAGCTCCACCAGTAGCAAAACCAGTTGATAAGTATTCAGATCTTGGTGACTTGTTCAGTATGGACAGCATTGCAACACCAGCGAAGCCAGATACAGGGAATATGTGGACACAAAGTAGTGGATCCATGTTTGGACAACAACCAACATCAGCAGGTTCCGTTTTTGAATCCCATGCAAGTCCTTCACAGGGATCAGTGTTTGGAACACAGTCGGCCACTTCAACACAGTCTTCACTATTTGGCAGCAGCCCTATGTCAAACACTCAGTCTCAGCCCCAATCCTTTGTTAACCCTTCACAATCATACACCCAATTTGCGGTCAGTCAGAGTACTCCAGCCTTTGGAAACATGCAGCAACAGCAACCAACTTCTGCATATCCAATACAACAACAAAATAATTTCAATGGAACACCTCAGGCATCAACTTTCTTACAACCAACAAATTTTTCACAACAAAATAGTTATCCGCAAGCAGCAAGTAGTTACGGAACAACACATACTGTCAACAGTTTTGGTGCCCAACAACAATTTGCTTCAATGCAAAAGTTCGGTGTACCCGCACAACAGAACGCGTTTGCTTCCACAAACAGTTCTATGACATTTCCAACTCAGACACCTGCCGCATCCAATCCTTTCTTCATGCAAACCCCAGCTGCATCTGCCCAACCTGCAATTGGAGCTAACCCATTTATGTCGCACCAGCAACCTCCCAACCAGCCCCAGTCAGCAACCAACCCCTTTATGAATCTTGCTTCTCAGCAAGCCAACACAGTACCGACAAATCCTTTCTTTTAAAATTTTCTTTATTCATTTCTGGGTGACTTGTGGAAGGAATTTGCGGTCGAGTCAGCAAACCTTTAAAATCCCAATGAAGGTATGAACTTTCAAGTTGATAGCCAAGATCAAATCAATGTTATTTATACTCTAAAAAATACTACAATGTGGAGCGATTGTCATTCTTTTGTTATTGCAATATTCCGTTTGCTGTCATTTAATATTGTACTGCAAAAATGCAGAGTATAGTTTATTTGTTGTAAATGTGGGCTGTAGCCATTGTTATACAAATGTACATTTAAACAATTTTCTAGCTAGTCGTAAACCTAAAAGTGCAAGTTTTACCACTGGGCGCGTTAATTAGGTAACACCCATTAATGTAGTTGTCTTGTTTTCTCCATACTTATTTTAGTTCTTGTCTTCGTATAAAAGTGATGTCTGAAATTCTACATTACATATGCCACCAACCTTATATTCAGTAATCAATATTTTATTATCATGATTGCTATGGATCAGCTGGTGTTAAGGGCTTTTTCTCTTTGACTACACACATTATATTCCTTCAATGTTTTTGCCATATTTTAAAATTTGTAAAGTCGGTCTTTCTAAATTATGTACTTCCTTAAAATATTTATTGTAACATTAATAAAAGTTATATATACTACTAGGGAGTTAAAATTGTATTTTCAGGTCATAACATCAGAGCAAATGCCTTTAATAAGTATACTTGTGTAAAGGTGGGCACGAGGAAATATGTGTTATCCTATCCTCCTAGTTTGCATTTTTGCGTCGAAAAGAATTTTTGGGCCGTGATGCAGGTTGGCAGGTTTTCATCCAATCGCGAAAAAACCTGGTCGGCACAGCCCTAATATATATTGATATTTGATATACATACATAATTTGCCAATAGTGTACAAGAACAGCCAATTTGTATTAACCATGGTACTTTAAGGTAATAAGCAAAATGATGGTTACAACAGGATGGAAACACTTTACTCTGCCGAGGAGAAAAACAGTTGAACAGCAGCCTCGACGGAGCCAGATAATTCACCCAACTGTTTAAGCTTCAATAGTTCATTTGTTAAATCATCAGTCTTTTTCTGTTTTTTTTTGTTAAGAGAAGGAGTTATGCCCGACACACCAATGGGTAGACAGATAGCATTATATATGAGGTATGATGCAAGTATGTGGATTTCAGAGTTAGTGCAAGCACTGAGGTGTGATTGATCAAAGGTGACTTGTGAACGAGTTGGGTATCTCCCATGAGTTCGCTTGTGAAGCAATATCCCTTCGATTAGTGGCTTTTTATCTGAAAAAGAGTGATAAGTTTCCCTATGGATATATTTAAAAGCATAGTTAAAGCTGTATCTAAAATGTCTTTGGATAACTCTTTAATGACATCTCTATAATGCATCTAATTATTACTTTAATTATAGGTCTTTGGACTGTTACAACCTAAAATTAACATTCTTGCTTTTACTTGCATAACCTCTTAGTCGAAAGATTCTAGAATCACAACCGGTCCACTAATAGTTGGTTGTGTCTTTGGTTAAGGCACTAAGCAGATATTGTCCAGACCAGGTGGCAGCTACGGAGGCACATGCTCTCTTTCATACTTCTGATACTAATCGACCTCTTAATAATATTAATACCCGTGCATAGGTGAAATAAACACTCGCCTCTTTATCTCGCACCATGTTTTTTCTTTGTATTGCATTAGTTTTGCGGCTCTCACTATTACTTTTGCGGCCCCCACTGATTTTTTTGTGGAATATCAGTTTAAATGGCTCTTTAAGTGCAAAAGGATGCCGATCCCTGGTCTAGACTATAGACCCAGTGGAATAGGATAGGATAGGATATTCATGTTTATCCCCGTGAATGGGAAAACCTAGGGGGTTATCACACGGGCAATCGTCAGATCACCTCGCGCCCATCGTCGGGTTACCGGAGCTATTGCAGTGTGTTGTATATGATAGACACGTTCCTTCAATTTTGTAGAACCCATTAATCCGCTGGGTTCAGGCAATGTCCGTAAAGTGCCTTGCCCAAGGACACAACCGACTAGCTAGCGACCAGTTTCGCACCTGCAACCTTCGATTGAAAGGCGACGCACTTAACCGCTAGACCACCGGGCCGGACTATAAAGGTCAGGAGTTAAATTCTTAATTGAGACCAGTAATATTAAATTTTAATTATGTTACAAATATTTTTTTTATTTCACTTTATGTTTACATAAAGTATAGAACATCTAGCTATCGTCTTACCAATCAAAAAGGTTTGAAAAACGTTGTCCACTTTCGACGAGACGGTGTCAATAAGCTCACTTGAAGCGGAATTCTTTAAAGATTTTATAAAATCTTTTGCCAATCTGATCTGCCAGGTGCAGAGTGGTTCTATCATTTCGGTGCCTTCTAAATGACAACAGATCTGTACAATAAATTTTATCAATATGTAAACTTCCTTTTGTTTTAAATTAAACACAAACCTCCATCAAAGACAGATACAGAAAAAAATCTTTTTCATTCTGTTGATTTCGCAAAAGGGTCAATATTCTAGATATCTGTTCTTCCTTTTCTGAAAGGTATAAACAAAACAAAAATCTTTTCAAATACAGAAGAGTTAAACTAAAATCTACCTGGAAGTGAGATGTTATAAAGTATGTTGGGCAGAGTGTTGGGA
>CH003384.1:0-10718 GCA_000149265.1 Ciona savignyi
GATTCCAGTGGAAAATCTTCGAGAAGATTGAAGTTCAATCATTTATAGCCTATCATGATTTGCTAATTGCCCTGGTATAAGTATGCACCAAATTTGGTTGAATAGGTTAGGATAGGATAGGATATTCATGTTTATCCCCGTGAATGGGAAAACCAAGGGGGTTAACACACGGGCAATAATCAGATCACCTCGCGCCCATCGTCGGGTTACCGGAGCTATTGCGGTGTGTTGTATATGATAGAAACGTTCCTTCAATTTGGTAGAACCCATTTACCCGCTGGGTTCAGGCAATGTCCGTAAAGTGCCTTGCCCAAGGACACAACCGACTAGCTAACGACCAGTTTCGCACCTGCAACCTTTCGATTGAAAGGCGAAACACTTAACCGTTAGACCAACGGACCGGACAATTTACCTAGTAAATAAAAGTTGCAACAGAACAAACCTAGTATTCCATTATTTGAAGCCCGCTCCGCTAACAAAATCGGTTGCACAAGCATTATGTTTCCAAATGGTTAGGCCTAATGTGACCATATCTAGGATTTTTAACCGGGATATTTTTAACCAAGTTTCGAATCTATGATGGCCTCGTCACTAAGACCGATTTTGTTTACAATTTTGCATATTGCATATATATCGGTGGCCTTTAACATTTGAGGACACGACAGTTCATAAACGGCTAATTGTTTTACCGAGCCAAGTTTCGAACC
Source organism: Ciona savignyi (assembly GCA_000149265.1). NCBI lineage: Eukaryota > Metazoa > Chordata > Ascidiacea > Phlebobranchia > Cionidae > Ciona > Ciona savignyi. Next base: position 708 of record CH003384.1, read on the forward strand.
CATGATGGGCTCGTCACATGGATCGTTTTTGTATAGTAGTTGGTATATGTATCGGTCGCGTTAACCATTCAGCACCATGACCGTACAGAAACGGCATATTGCGCAGTGAATAAGGGCGATGGGTTTTGAACACCCGAAATTAACCATGCATCGAAACCCAGACAGGGCTCTGTTCACACCCCCAGAACCCTCGTTGAAATTGAGAAATTTGCATTTGGTCGAATTTTCGAATGTTCACAGTCGTGCCACACGAGCCTGAATGAGTTGTGAAGCGTTTGGCGGTGATTTTAAAACTCGACACACAGTCCGCATTCCAGTACTAAATCAATCTACTTGTTTAAGCTATTAAGCTAAGTCATTTTAAACCAGGGTTTTTTAAAGTTTACTTCATTTAATTCAAACATGGCAAGCTTAAGATAATATTTTAGTCAAATCCAATATTTTATATTTAAAGAACGTTATATTTTTTATTTACAAACTGGTGCCCACTATCCCCGTAAAACAAAGTGTCAAATAAATCTTCAATGAAATACTCCGTTTCCCAGCAAAAAAGTTACCGGAGATGTTGGTACTTGGCTCAAACGAATTACTTAAATATTTTTCACATTGACTCGTGTTAAGACAAGTCAAGTAATCAATCTGACTCGAGTCAAGTCGTTTTAAATTCGTTTTAAAATATAAAGGACCGACAACACGAAACACATTGTATTAACCCAGGGGTCTTGGGTTCTAATTCAACTGCACACAGCTAACCACCTACCATTATGGACCTTACAGCAAGTCCGCTGCTTTAATATTATTTAATTTTACCACTCGAGTTAAATACATAAGGTTGGCATGAGAACGAACCGAAGTTGTTAACCCAACCAAACCCGATAAATATAAGTAAATAAATCGTCAGCTATAACCTTGTGAGATCTTTGAATTTGAATTATCAAGTAGCAAATATTGTTCTGACAAACAATATGTCATTTGTTGTTTTCCATTCAAAGAACTCACACGATTATAGCTGACGATTTATTTACTTATATTTATCGAAAATTGTTTGCCGAAGATGCTGTGATTTAAATTTGAAGTCTCCAACGTTGTTTTAAAAATAAGAATAAAAAACGACGATTACGTTACCAGACTGCGGGAAACTTTGAGTGTCAAAGAAAAAACTTATTAAAAATTTCATACACTTTTCATGTGCAGATTTGAAGCTGCAAAAGTCGTCATAAGGTACTTTGCAAGCACCAGCATAGGGCGGTCTTATAAGAAAGATGGTTCTAAAACGGTTGGGATAATGTTACCCTTATATTTCATTGCATGCTCCCCACAAAGACGATGCGAGGATAATTTAATTATTTTTTGTGCTTAAATTAGAAAATTAATGTATGCATGAAAATTGGAGAAACACATAGACCTACATCATGGAATCGTTAGAATTAGAAAAAATGTAAAAATTGAATTATGGACGTACATAAGCTGATTATGTTTAAATTATTATATTAACACAGTAAACAGTCAGAATTTAGTTTATTTGTACTTTGATTCCGATAGCGCAACGGTACAAGTAAATAGACTTTAAGCATAATCGTCTACAAAATTAAATAAAGAATGAAAGAGCTTATTACCCGCCCTCGGGTCTATAAGCGTCGAAATAACATTCGGTGCTTCTCGAAAGCACGGTGCTATCCCGAAGTGTAAAGTGAATCGTTTAAAGTTTCGTTGTTTACATCCCTTATTGGAAAGTGCTAGTCGGTATAGTTGCGATCACATTGTTTAGTTGTTGTTTTGGTCGTCAGCGCAAATTTACGCGATGCGATCAATGTAACCAAAAACCTAAGTTTGACTAGATAAATTAGAGAGAGAATATTTATTTTTATATTCCAGGTAATTGGGAAAATGCAAAGGGCGTTCTTACACGCACAATCATCAGAATACCAACCTTCGGGTTGCCGGAGCTTTTGCAGTGTATTGTATATTACTAAGACATTCCTTTAGTTTTTGTGAAACCTATTATTCCACTGAGTTGATGTAATACCCGCTAAGTCCCTTGTCCAAGAACACGACCGACTAACGGCTGGTTTCGATTTCAAACCAGACTGGGTTTACCACCGGACAAGGTATGTGTGGCCATTGTCTAAGTATAAGACACAAACTATTTATAAAAATAGGTGATGTTTAACAGCTACTTATTAACCTAACTTTCTAAAAAGCCTTATTTACGCCTTAAAATGGAATTGAAATCTTTTAAGACGAAGATATCTCGCCAACCGGATCTCGTTAATACGAAATATTTCTGCAAAATTGAAAGTTCCAGGGTAAGTATATTATACAGTTGCATGCCATGGCCCGTTGCCAATTTTTGAAACTCTGATGGAGTATCTCAGTGTATTGGTTGAGGATAGAAATGTGTATATTGGTAGAAATGTGGAGTTACCTGCGCTACTTTCAAATATATGTTTTCCATATATTTTTTTAATGTAACGCTCTTGGTTTCTAATAGACGTAGGTATTCGTAGCGTAAGTCAGTCTCGGTTTTGAAAGTACCTTGTGGCCGTCACTGGAACCTAGTGGTGTAATGGTTTCTTTATACTATAATAAATCCCTCCAAAATACTTACATCGGAAACTTTTCCTCTCAAAATAGGAAATGCACATATAACACTTATAACACATTTATTCCACTAAGCTGTGCTGCACTATTTCAAAACTGCACTGCTTTAAAAGAAGCGCTGACGCGAACCTTAGCACATGCAGCTCCCATCTGTTCTGACATTGGGGCTAACAGAAAAATACTCACCTAATTCCAATAACTAAGGGGGTTCATAGAGATCAATTAATTGGTTGGTCACCATTTACTGCAGGATATGGAAGTACTAATGGTAATGGAAGCACTGGGGGAACGGGACAAAGAAGTTTCAAACCGCTACGTGTTGGTGATTGATGTCAGTGGAAGTATGGAGTCTGTTCGAAGCGGTCAGACATGCAGTTTGCTGGAAAGAATGAAGGTAAGGAGCAACATGACAGGGCTGTATGCCCCTGTGTATTATTTGTACCGATCCATTTTTTTATTGGGGGTAATAAAGACATGCCAACCGTTGTTTGGCTGTTGTTTTTCTTATTTCTTTCAATTTAAAATACTTGTTGTTTTAACCACGTAGATTTAAGGTACAAAAACGTACTAAGCTAAAACTAGATAATTCGATGGAAATGTGGAAAGTAGCTACCTTCGTTTCAGGTATTTGCTAAGTTATCGATCAAGCACTTGCCCGACACCGCCTGGCTGGCTATTGTTGCTTTTGCCACTTATGCTTCTGTGGAGTTGCCTTTCACGCTGATGACACAAGACGGAAAAGTTGGTTTAAAATTGTTGTTTATCTCGTATGCAATACACTAACCATGATATAATACAGACACAAGCTGTAAATGTAGTGAATGGTCTGGTAACAAAGGGATCAACCAATGTCAGTGATGGATTGTTCACTGCGTTGGATTTAATGAAGTAAGTTCTTATTTTAACCATATTTTGACAAAACTTTAACAACAATCAGCGCATTAATAAAAAGCTCTACTATATTCGTGAGAATTTAGTTGTTTGGAACAAATAGCCGGGTGTTACATGCCCGTGGTATACTTTGGTTCTAGACTTTAACTTTTGATGATTGTGTGAACTATTCAGAGGGTATCTAAGTTGTGACCAAGCACACTCGTGGAAATATAAATGCTGGTTGTTTTGTATTGACTCTACGGCTAAATGTGTTTTAACATGTGATGTTATAACAATTAATTCCTAAAATGTCGAAAGGTTGAGAGGTTGTTCGAGAGATTCCATAATTTTGTTCACGGACGGCGCTGCCAACGAAAGGATCACAGATGCGAGCGCGTTGGTCGAAGAGTACAAAACACGTTGCCGAAGTATTGGGGAGACATCCGTGCCTATTTCTGCCATCACAGTGGACGGGTATTTACCAGACTTTTTGTTCGAGGTAAGCGGTTATGGCAATAACCTTGAGACGATGCGGGTAATAATACTCAATGGTTGGTGGGGATCGGAATGGCAGTGAAGCTGAGGATGGTAGGAAAAATTCTGGTTGTTAAACGATGGAGATTTATTTTGCTCATGTAAGAAACTTAAAGGCTGAAGGAACGAAACTGGTTACTGTCAAGTCAGTTGTGTCCTTATGCAAGGCTAAGCGGACATCCTATAAACCCAGTAAATTGATGGATTCAACATAACTGTAGAAACGTCTCAATCATACACAACACACTACAATAGCTCCAGTAACCCGACGGTGGGAGCGAGGTGGTCTAACGATTGCCCGTCTTGTCATTTATATAACGGAATACTGACATAATTTCTTTGAAAGATTTCCACATGTCTTGGCAGCGAAGCGTTTTATTGGATGGAGCTTAAAGACGATTTCGAGGTAGACCTGATGATTCCTCAAACAATCAGGTTTGACGATAATTAGATTTTTTCGGGATAATTAGTTTTACAACAATTATTCTTGCATTTCATATCATTATTGATCGTACGCGATTCGGTATAAGAAATATATATAACATGTCGCGTCGGGTGGGAGATATGATGTGCAAAGTAATTCAAATAAGACCCATTTTATTCCAGACAATGCAATCAAATTTGTTTACGAAACCACAAACTTTTGTTTACTAAGATTGTCCTCGCTCATAATGTTTTACGTCATTAGAGAGCTGACGTATGTGTCTGACGTCACAGTCGAGGCGACTCCATGCAACGAAGCTAAGTTTGACGGTTCAGAAGGAACTGAGGTTGGTTTAATATCCCACCAAGCTTGGTATATATTAACACAAAACATTAATAATTCAGAACCGGATCTCCAAATTCTATCATTCCCTGCCGAATAAAATGAAGAAACACATTCTGTTTTCGCTTCAGTTACCAGAGAATTGTAAGGTAGACTATTCGTTCCACGGGGCATTGATTATGTCTATGGTGAACATAAGCAAACAGCTTTTTGCTTGCTCTAAAGACTGCGGCCTGACCATAGCGACCGAAACGTTATTGTTGGTTACATTTCTAGCTGTGTGTCTCAATCATACATAATACATTGCAATAACTCAGGTAACGTGACTGTGGGAGTGAAGCAATGTGATGATTGCCTACCTGCCTGATAACTATCCTGTTTTCCCATTAAGATACATAAGTATCGAATGTTTGTACTGATATCAAACCTTATGCTGTGTGTAGGCCTATTTCTACACAAAGCTATAACATTGTTGACAACCACCTTACAGTGGATCGACCATTTCCTCGTAAACATTTCCATGCAAATTATGTTTTATCATATTTTCCAATAAACATCGTTTTGAACCTTCTTTAATTCTGTACTCAAACAGACGATGAGCGAAGAAGTTATTCTGCAAGTTGATGTGAAGTATATGGATAGCGGATTATCTTGGAGGAGTTTCGTCGACACTATCCTACTTCCCAACACATTAATCATAGATAAAGCGAGAAAGAGAATCAGTAAGCCTACTTAAATTAGAACATTTATGTTTATCACGTGAATGGTAAAAGACAATTTGAAGCCACTTGCGTTTTTCAGCTACGTGTATATAAAACATGAAATGTCACGAATAATGGTTTTGGGACCGTCAGCTTGGTGGCGCGATCTTCCAAAAATTATACAACAACCGATTATCTAATCCGAGTGAGTGTCATAGCTTACGACATGTTTAAGGAATTATCTACAGGTGCTTCACAATCACTACAAGATAGTAAGACCACCATCGCTTACGTTAGTTGCAAAAGTACGTTGGACCTATCCTGGGACTCTATGGGAGAATCTATTGCCAAAATCTGCGAAGAAAAGTGCAAAATTGAAACGATGAATTACCTCGTACGCACCAGATCTCAAAATGCAGAGTAAGTGTGAAATGCTTTCAGGTAATAAAACCACCTATCAAGACCGATTAGTCTGGTGGTTTAATGCGTCACCTTTCAATGGCCCTCCGGACCCATAATGGAGGATAACAAACACGTATTTTATTTGTAAAGTCACATTTAGGTTGTACCCTATATGTTTGTGCAATTAGAAGGGTTTTATACACTTCGGTTTAAACAATGGCAAAACCATTACTTTTATGCAAAACTTGTCTTTACATATCATAGCCCTTTAAATAGAAATGATCATTCTATTTCTACAAGGTTTTACACGAAAGCTTTGATAAAAGATTGCGCCTGCACAGCAAACCATCTGAAACTTTTAATTTCGAGATATTTTTATGAGACACGGTACAAAATGTGTTGTCAACGCAGTGTGGACGGAGTCGCCGACTTTAAAGAAACGAAACAAACAATCGATAGATTGTTAAACGATGCCACCGGATTACTCGTTGGGCAAGAGGATCACACTAAGTCGGTGACAACGAGGGTTGGTTTTTACCAGGAGAACCTTGATCGCCTGCAAACTATCATGCCACGGTGAGAATTTAATCAGATATTTTAAATTTCAATTTCTAAATTCCAATTTTCATAAAAGGTCAAATTTTAAATCGGTAATGTGGGGAAGGCTCGCCTCCATGAGTTCTTCACTAAAGAATGAAATGCCGGTTGCAGACGGCGTGTTTCCGTCAAAACAGCCATTCATGCACGCCATTATTGAGCAGAAGTTAGAGGAAATACGTAAGGTGGGTTTCTTGTTAAACATTTACAAATACAATGGTTTGTAATCGAGAAACATACTGAAACATAACTTGTTTCGGTAGGATTTTTCAAATTCCGTAAGTGTGGACAGTGTGGAAAGTATGGAAGCTATGGAAATGTTTGCGCCGTAAGTATGGCAAAATTATGTAATATTTCGATCAAAGTGATAATATTACATAAAAATGTATAGTTTCTTTAAAGATGGCATATTCATACTATCAGAGAAAATGAAACTGAGAAGAAATTCCGAGAAGAAATTAGTACGCGAATGTTTAAAAGATTTTGGAGCAGATATCGGTAACCACTGACATTTTGCTGAATGTTGTGATTATGTAAAATGCATGACATTAATCGCTTTTAGTTCCAAACGCAACGACCTTGAAAGCATACGGACCAAAGGGGATTACCCGCAATGTCTACTTACTTTGCTCCGATGAGGATTATAAAAGAAGATCCGTGATTGTGAAAGATGGAATTAAAAACAATGTAAGATAATATAATTTTATTTTTTAGCCGTTTCCAAGATACGAGATACATTTCTGTGAAACTGTCGATATAATAGGGAAACCGTTAGATAATCGCGTGCCTACATTCAGGTTACCGTAGCTATTAAAGTGTGGCGTGTATATATTTAAGCGTGTTCAGTACACTTATACGTGTTTGCACGGGTATTTATGTTTCACTTGCTATTTAATACAAGGAAAACATAAATAAACTAAACTTAATTGTCTGTATGGTAATAACTTAACAAATTTGAATCTTATTTCTGAGCATAGCCATAAAGAATATTAAAGCATTAACAATAATTATAACGGGATTTTGATTTTCAGATACCCATTATCTCGGAGAAATATTACTATGAGAGCATAAGAAAACAAATGAAGCTGGATACAAAAAGTTATCTGTTAACCGATCACACCAAGAACGTGTAAAATGTGCCCGTGGAGTATATATATTAATTTCACCCCTTCTAATTCCCATATTTAGCATAGTCCCGGTGTGATGTACCATGCGCAAAAAACGTCCCTAGCCCCCATTGCTATAATTTTTTAGATATTAGTTTTTGAAGCAGAAACAAATGGGTCCATGTGTTAACAAACCAAATGTGTTTATCATGTTTAGTTAAAAAGTATATAATCTCGTTCGTACATGTCTATAGACCGTTCTATATTTAACATTGCAAAATGTTTTAACCCTGTTGAAAAAGTTTAGTTTCTGCAAGCATAAACTAATGTGTTCCTGAGTTACCATATCGAACGCGTTATCTACATGTACAGTTAATAATTATTAGAATGCGAATTGCGAATAAATATATCACTGCATATTAAAGCTGCAACTATACATCGGTAATTGCGATACCACCCAGCTACAATACTACGTATTACGTATCGTGAATATCGTGCCACAGCGCATTATTTCATCAGGGAAATTTGCTTAAAACACCCGATCCGCTCATAATATAACGCTTACAGAGAGCTGTGCTTAAACACACACCCCCTAGACATACGACAAAAATAGGGCAACACACCCCCAGACATACGACAAATACATTTAAAAAGATAAATTTAAATAAAAGTGTTGTTATATGTTGCATGGTAATGGCACACGCTCACTAAACTTAACCTATGATGTATAAGGATAATATACCAAACTTTTCAGTCCGGGCAATGGCTCTGAGCTATACAAATATAAGAGTACAACGAACTGCTGTTTTAACTCGATATTGGACACTCCGGAAATTTAGTTGTGCGACTAGTTTAGGCAATAAAATAAATGTCTGACTACTTACTTACTCAACTTTAAAAACAAACAAACACGATTTTTAGCTCAGCACAATGTTATAAACGTAGTCCGTAAATATTGCTTTCGTTAAGTTTTTCTAGTTAACTTTGATTACAAAAAAAAACATTCACATGTTGATTATTTGTTTGTCTACGTAATAAATAACCATACACACTTTGTCTTTCAAGCAAATAATAAATATGACAAAAAAACTATGTTTAATTGCGATTATTACATCACAATAACAATGGTTGCTAAGTGTGTGTTTGACATAACAATGCGTTTGTGAGTGCATAAATGTTATTTTACCCAATATACAAAGTCATTTTTAAGCAAAGTTTCCCTAATAAAATAATGTGTCTGTGGTACGATATGCATTTATTAGTATCGTAGCTGAGTAGTATCGCGATTATTAATACATATCGTTTTAGCCCAAATTTATGCTTTTTTGGAATAACTATATTACTGCCTGTGGTAATTTTAAGGTAATTTCTTATATTTTCTTGTTTTCATATAGGCGTGCACTAAATGATGGGTTAGTGCGTCGACTTTCAGCCGAAAGGTAGCAGGTTTAAAATTGGTCGCTAACTAGTCAGTTGTGTTCTTGGGCAAGGCACTTAGCGGATATTGCCACAAACCAGCGGATTATTGGATTCTACCAAATTGAGGGAACGTCTAAATCAGGGATGTCCAACCTGTGGCCCACCTGAGATTTTTGTGCGGCCCGCTAGTCATTTTTACTCCAAGTAGTATTTTGAACTTTAAATCTTGGCCCAATTCAAATGATTCAGTCAGCTTTTAGGGACGCAGTAAACATCAAAACTGCAGAAAGAAACCGACGGACGACAAAAACTTATCTACTTGACTTTGTATTGCAGAAACTTTCTATATGTGTGTTATTTGTTCCTTATTTCAAAGATGAAATTAATGGCTTTTAATTGTTTCTTTATGTACCCATTCAGGGTTGGAATTAAGGGATCGCGAATCGCTATTAGCGAACCGTTTTCTTAAGTTCACGAAATACAAAATTTAACAAAATTGCGAAAATATAATTTACCGGTACTGATTTCGCGCACTTTTAATAATAAATCCTCAACACGTTAATATAACATCGTTTGCCTTTAACATAACATTTAACAATCACAATACTATTACATTTATTTACCTTGCCTTTACTTTGCATTATTGGCGTATAATAAGCATTGCTATCACAAGGCAATAATCGCCATTATGCGTTAATATACCACGATTCCTTTATTTATGATTGGCGAGATGCGACACACCCCTTTTAAATTTACGCTTATTGCAATTTATCATTACTGTACTACTAAATAACGGTACTGTCTGCTTTATGAAATAAATACTGGGCGTCTTTCTGGGCGTTTAAGGCAATTTATCATTACCAAATTTTTTTTCGCGCGCTCCTTATCCGCGCATTTTGCAAATCATTTCAAAACCATTAATTCGAACCCTGCCCTTTTTATTGAAATTTAATAGGTTCTGCGGCCCATTGAATTATTTTAAGTGACAATGCGGCCCAGTACAATAAAAGGG
>CH003383.1:9226-20270 GCA_000149265.1 Ciona savignyi
ATGCGTGCATTACCTAACTAAGCTATTCACCAGAGGTTTATGTCACCATAAATATATTGCCCCACACAGTTGGAGTCAGTTGTCTGTCCGAACGAACCCCAAATACCCAGATCTAATGCAAGCATACGCCGCGGGGTATATTGAGGGCGTCGGTACTAAGTCGTTGATCGCTGATAATTGGTTCAATACTGTGGAAGGTATGTGGGGTTTGGGTTATTTGTCGGGTTAGGGTTATGTGGGGTTGGGATAATGTGGGGCGAATGGCATGTGACTTTCGGCAACGGAAATCCTCTTACTACGCACGAGATTGTGACATCACTATAAAGAGCAACAGCATCGGGCAATTTTAGGCTTACAATATTCGGCGTTTCTAGAAATTAAAAATTTTTAATTAAAAAATTGACCAATATGCCAAATTTTCATACATACACCAAATACTTAATAATTAAAAGATTTGATTTTATCATAAGAATAATTGATTCATTCGTTTAAAAATTATACCAGGGACTTCATCATAGTAAAGGTACTAACCTCTAACTATTAAATCTGTGTGCGCTGAACTGGCTCCAAATCGATTGCTTGTCACACAAGAATAGTTTCCCGCCATTTTCAAACTCACCTGGTCGATTACTAAACTTGAAACTCTGAAAAAAATTTTTGTGTAAAAATAGTTGATGGTAAAATTTGGAACTCAAGCCTAATATTGAGGTTAGGGGTAGACTAAGGCACATTATAAATAGGTAAAAAGTTATAAAATGCATATTAGTAATACTATTAATCGAACAGGCAACCCTTTTGCTGAATGGCACAGCACTAATCTATTTATTTAGACAATCAAAAAATTAGTAACATTTGTTTTAAAATTCCGAACTTAAAATTGACAATTATGAAGTCACAATACCTTCTTCCTAGTGGGTAAATTTGAATTCCATGCTCGGCTTTAATTGGTTGATAATCCTTTAACCAATTGAACTTGATTGGTTCGTCATCATTTTTAACCGAACAAGTCATGATCACAAGGTCATTGACCTTATAAGCATCTTGGTTGAGGGCGATTGGGCCAATATCAGGCAGTTCTGGGATAACTAAATAATTAGTGGATGGGATATGAAAGCTTATATCTGGGGTAGGATAGGGTGGTATACCAAGCTGGAAATTACCACAATGGGCACGCAAAAGTAATTTTATTGTGCTGAGTATAAAATCGACATTTCTACCGGTTTTGTTCAATTCATAAAACTACTGGGTTAAATTGTATTTGTCGTATTGGATGAAAAATAGGTTTTATTGATTTAAGGTAAGTGAAACAAATATTACAATTAAATACAATTCAACAAAACAAATATTTTAAAATTAAATATTTGCATGCAAACAATGCATGGTACTATTTTCTAACAAACAAAAATGTAGCACCACAAATAGCATGGTGTATATTCTTACCAAAAACCAACACTTCTGTTGTCATCGATGCAATTTCTCCTTTGTTGTCTTCAACCTGACATAGGTACTTTCCCTCATCAGATAATCGAATGTTGTTAATGTGTAATGTGGTTCCGTTATTTTTTACTTTGATTCGATTGTTAAAGTTGAGACGAGTTCGTTGCATGCCTGAAAAGTTAAAACTGCAATCAAAATTATAGGTTTATACAATATAAAAATTAAAGCAAAAACAAAATTTGTTCTAGTAAAATATCTGTGATAGCAAAAGATCCATTAAATATTATGGCCAGAAAAAAGATTAAAAATATATTCAAATAAAATTAAAACCTTGAAACCAAGTGATCATACGCCAAGAAGTGGATCCAAGAACTGAACAAGCGATTATGACATCCGATCCGGTTGTAACTTCTTGGGGAGGTTGCTGGCGGATCGAGAGTGGTCCTGAAATAAAGATTTAAAGGATTCTTGTGTAAGTCTCCGTGAATGGGAAAAAAACAGGGGTCAAATACCATGTACCCACAGTATGGTTATTGAAGCTATTGTAATATTTTGGACATCCATAGAGAAAAGAGTCTGGGTTTCTATTGTGTAAGTATGGCCATGTGACAATATAGGTGTAAATCCTTCTGTAAATTAAAGAAATGTTTTACCAGTATTTCTTTAAATTGTTTGCATTAACGATTTAATAAAAACCCAATGATCAACATAGTTTGGCTTGTTATTTCAACACATAGTAATAGATTCCCATTTTACAGGGTCAGTTTTTAAATTTGGGGTAAATGTCACCCACCTTTTACAACCACCCTTCCACTATGTTCAACTATCTCTCCTGCAAGGTTTCGACCCGAACACGTGATCACTCCACCATCCTCCCAACTGCTCTTCACCACTCTCACTTCTCCTATTTTCTCTTCCTTCTCCCAAAATTCAGTAAATGAGATCCTGAAACACCAATGTTTTACAACAATCCAACAAAGAGATGGGTAACAATGTGTTCACTTTAAATTGAAAAAAATTTAAAAGCTTAAAAGATGTTAAAAGCAATCGTTTTTAAGACATAATTTTAATACTTTTATATTGAATGTAATGCGTTAAGCGAGTGATATGTAGATTGAAGTTATCTGATAGTGAACAAGTATTTTTAACAGTTATCCAATGAGGGATAGATAAAGCATTCCAGATGGGTCCCCAACATGGTAAAGTATAAGTAAGACCATATTTCTATTGGCATAGAAAGTTATTTTGTATTTTTAAAATGATAATTAAGGGCGTGGATATTATATAAAAGTTTCCTTTTCTTAAAAGACTTTGTTGTATTTACGAGCAGTGGTGGGAAAGATTATGTCATTACAAATCAAATAAAACATTTTAAGTTAGGAGATCAGAAAAACAATCGTAAATTTAATAAAAATCGTCTTCAAAATTTAAAAACAACACGAATTCGGGGCAGAAATCGAACCTTTTGTGACGTTTGTTGTCGTCATTTGATTCGGTGTTGTCTTGCAATTCTTTTGTCCTGCCCAGATCATTTGGCGCGTATTTGTAGATCGATAATGGGGTGATATCACCCCGCAAACCCCCACCAACCACTTGCTCATCCCCATCTGTTCTATTGTTGATGATGATGTCACTATCCCTCCTCCAACTGATTATGACGTCAGAATCGCTAGCGAATCGGCAGCGGAGAGTGATGTTCGATCCCGGGTCAAATGTTAACAAAGGGTCAAAACTGGAAGTGACGTTTAACTTTGCTTCAACAGCTGTAAACAAAGAGCATGGTAACAACGTGTAAAAAATAAAACTAGTTTATAATATGAAAACAGGTGTTAAGTTCTGGTCATGGAAAAAAACTCTTTGCGTCAAAGAAGGGATAAATAGTCTTAGTATTTATTATTATCTATTTTTTTAATATTAATCGTTAACCATCGGTTCACCCGGCGGTGGTTTAATCACAGTTACAAATTTGTTCAATGACTTGAACACCATATGCCTCTATTAGATAACAATCAATCCATCTTTCTATTCCAATGCGCTAAACACGTAAGCATGTCGTAAATTATTATTCACGCGTGAAACGGAAATCGCATGATGAACGGTTGCCTTTTTTAAATCCGATTATACAGTGACAATTTTTAGACAGCAGAAAATTTCATTATACTTTAATAAACGGTTGCTTTATCTCACAAACAATATAGATCAATGAACAATTCATTAAATCGCTCCGTGATTAAATCGTGGCCTTCGAAGAAAATATGGATCGGTTTCAGATTAAATGTGCTGATATAAATGATATAGAGATTCCAAATGGAATTTTATTGTGATCGAAATCAATAATATTTAATATATGATTAAGCCAACTCCGAAATTTAAAGAATGTGATCAGAAGGAAAGGACAGTAAGACGTCGATCGAAAAAGGAAAAAAATAATTTGACATTTTATGAGGAACAAATGCCGATATAAACTGAGTACAAACAATTATACATGCTACGAATGATTAATTTCATAATTGTTTGCACTCAGTTTATAAAAAAAACATACATGCTGTGATCGATTAATTTCATGTATGTTTTATCTATCGAATCCTGTTGTGTGAAATATTTAAACGGTGTTACCCCAAAAAAATTATTTAGAAGACAAGTCGCGAGGTGAAACATAAATGTAACATTTCCAAATGTTGTAAAGTAATATATCACTATTATCACATCAAGGAGTTTCTTTAATGCATAAAAAACGATTTCTTATTTTGTGAAGTGACTTGCATTTGATCATTCCATAGCGTACTAAATATGTGTTAATTCTTTAAAATAAATGTTAACAACGCAATCGCACAATAAGGTCAGCCTCATTTTATTATTTTGTTACCAACTGCAAAACAGTTTAAAAATAGATTTTTATTTGAACGCTGGTTTCCATGTTTGTAGTTGACTTCGGCTTTTCACCTCGATTGCCCCTTGCTTTGTGACGTGATTGGTGACGCTGTTACCCTTTGTCTATCGCGTTGGTGCACTTTGAACAGTCAAGTGGGCCGGCTGGTGGATATATTGCGCCACTAAAGTGTCCATGGGTAACACGGGGTTAGGGGTAATGTGGAACAATGGGGAAGGAAACAGAACCCAGTGAGAAGAAGCAGAATAATCGAATTGAAAATGCGCTGAATAGTTGAGTCCTGCGAATCTCACAGGGAAGTTACGCAACGCTGGACCCAAATTTCTTGTGAATTTGGTCGTTTCGAAAACCCACACCAAATTATCCCATAATTATTATAATAGCTTGAGACAGAAATTAAAATAAAAGCAAACAAAACTTCATGTTATCAATTTTTTATTTATTAACGATAACAAAATTTAGCATATAAATCTTTATTTAAAAACCTGGCTAAATTTCAATCAACCAATCCTAACGTTAGTGTTTTGGCTTTAAAGGCTTAGGAAATTCTGCAGTCGTGTAGTCTAGACTTTCCATAAGCCATCATCTATTGTGCAGTGGGTGGCAAAAAGCGTGTCAGTTCGAAACCACAACATAGACGATGCATTTGGGCCGGCATATGTTTAGTACAAGTTTCCTTCGTTTTAGTCTCCGATTTATTACAAGGTCACGCACAGTCTGGCCTTTAAATTATTCAAGCAAATGCCGGCCTAAAATCAATGAAATTAAGAATTGAAATATTCGACGATGTAATCGGTTAAATACATTTAATTCCGAGATGAGCTTAATTTAACCTGAGGGTTGTAATTCCGGTGATAACCCAAACGGTGATAATGGATCTTGGATAGATTGAGGTCGTGTAACAACTAAACCAATCGTACAGCCGGTAAGAAAATTGCTAAAATTCAGATGCAGAATTTGGCATGTTAAACTATAAATATGATTTTACAAGATATTATATTTATAACAAAATGTCTTTACAATATCACGGGGCATATGTTTACGCACGGTTGCCATATGTTAAAATAACAATGTGACAAATGGCGCTAATGCGTTGATAACTAGACGTTCCTTTTTGATCCCATTACGTAAGCGTCTGGCTGGTCAGTGATGCGAAGAGAAAGGTAATATAATCACACACTTCTCCATTGAAAGACGGGTGAAAGTCGAAATAGACTTTTTGTTGACAAAACACAACAATGTGGAAACAGAAAAGCGTGTTCGAATAAAAACTCTTTAAATTAGACTTCGGTCGACCCAAAATGGAATTACGAAGTAGACTTTAGTAGATTAGGTCCAATTTGTGAAAAGTTAAAATTGTTTTTGTTGTTTTTCAGTTAAAACGATTTCACGTCAAAATTTTGAATAATTCAATCAACTTTTTTAGAAAAATCGTTTTTATTTAAAACTTTGAATTGAATTTGGTGAATCGTTAGAAATGTCAATTTCTAAAACGAGTAAAATCTCAAAAATCTGTCATAGATAGACAGGTATCCGCTCGGTTCTGTAATTGCAAATGTCGGCCAATAATTGAAAGAAAATTGCTGCCAATAACTTGATCGGCCTGTTGGGAATTTAAGATGCAATCCGTCGTAATGACAAACCGGTAATTGAAATTTATAACCAATAATCAGTAAAATTATTTTTACTTAAACTTTGACATTTAAAAAATAGGTTTAAAATCGTGTACGTTTAAAATTTGGAATTGGAAAATAAATATAGGTTATTAACGGTAACGATAAAACAAATAGTTACAGAGCAATAGCAAATAAACTATGGTTAAGGCTTGAGGGCCGGCGGCAAAAACTTTACCGTGTTTCGTGTGATTCTTTCGATTACAATTTGGTTCGCAAACTAGACATTGGCGTAGTTGGATTGCTTGCTGTCTAAATATATGCAGCACAGTCCAGTTTTCCGAACACAATTCTTGGTTAAGCGCGGCAATAAACACGTTTGTTTTGACCATATTATGATGGTCTTATTTAGAATGTCGATATTTTAAGCAAACCAAATTGTTTACCACAAGAAATAAGTTAAATAATGAAATTCATACTACTTACCAGTGATTATAATTGCACTCGTTACGTAGAGTAAGTATATCATCTTAACAGCATTCCAGGCCCAGTTAATATCTCTAATTACTGGTTCCTCTGAATTATTTGCCCGAGAGGCTAGATTAGCGCAAAAGCATCAGTTTCACGATGAATTGTAATGAAAAGGTAATTAGCCTACAAGCCTAAAATTGCAAAAATAAAATGTTATAGTATGAAGCAATTCTTTTTTTTAATAACAAGTGCCTTGCCATCCAATTTAACCAGTCATAAAAGTAACAAATCATTTTATACCTCACAAAATCTATGTATTGTTTTAAAACAATACTAAACTCATATTTTGTTGCTTTATATAAATAAATACTGCATTTTCCTAAACTTATGACGCTTTTCCAAATGTTCAATTTATTCTAATCTTTTTTCCGCTTCTCAATGATATTTGCATTAGTATTGATTGGGACCCAGGTCACGTCTCTGTTCTACACGTGAAGTGTCTGGTGATTCCGTTGAGACTTAGCCATATCGACTGTTCAAAGGTAATATGTTTACCGCACAAGACAAGTCCAGAATAGATTTGATAAAAGTTAACTACACCAAACAAGAAATACAAAATAAGAGCTACAGCAAATTGAACATAGAACGACAAACAATGGAAAATGTTAACTTTCACTTGAGGTAATTTCGCAGAATATTTCGGTTTGAGCTTGGTGTTTGTTCCCATGTCGCACTGGGGGCTACGGCAGTCATAACGGCTCGGCAAATAACATAACCGCATGCATATCGAATCAAACAGCCTATTTGGCAAACGACTATATAACAATGCATGTACGAAGGTCGTACCAGTTTACAATCTGACTTTTAGCGACGTATGCTTGCTTGCACGTTCGTTTTATTGTCATTTGTAGATCAAAATTCACTACCTCAAATACGCCACCGATTACATATCAATATTACATTTGAACTAAACAACGGATTTATTTTTTCAGCAAATGCAGAACCAGACAAATTCATATCGGGTATAAAAGCCCGCCATTATTTTTGCCGTTTTTGTGATGACATAATGAGTACTT
This sequence comes from Ciona savignyi, assembly GCA_000149265.1. Lineage (NCBI taxonomy): Eukaryota > Metazoa > Chordata > Ascidiacea > Phlebobranchia > Cionidae > Ciona > Ciona savignyi. The sequence goes on from CH003383.1 coordinate 16,714, forward strand.
TATTTACAATTATGATTGACAATGTGTATACCTGTTAAGTAAATAAAATTACACTAATGCTTTAAAATGTATAAAGCAGGCAAGCACGTTATTTGTTATATATTCCTAAAGTTACTGAACATAATTATTCAACAGAATGTAGCACATAAAGCTTTTGCTGCCGCGGATACGTGGGATAGATGTCGATTCATAACCTTTTTTACTTCACGACTGTGAAGCCAGATTTTGCGTACAGCGAAAACAGTAAAGCAAAAATACTAGTTAGGAGAACATGGCGCCAAGAAAGTTTATTTTATCTACAACTTAGATGGGGTTTTCTAAGAGTTTCTCGAAATGGACAACAAGCACGTGTAGGCGACTTATTTTAACTGTTCAGTTATTTGGGTACGTTTTATAGCAATCAATATGAACAGGGTAACCTGGCAACTTTCCAAATAGCGCTGTGTATGAATAATTAATCCTTTCCGCGCGGCAATTTAATTCCGGCAACGAAGCAACCACCACGCGAATTCAATTAAGCGACAGGTTCCGTCCAGTCATCGCGATTTTGCCTGACGCCAATAATCTCTTATAATGACACAAGATGCTATATTATGCTGCGTCAACGGCTTTAAACGTTTCAAGCTTGCAAAACAGTTCAAACAATATATCTTTCACTTTAGTAGATAAAAAGAAATCATAAGAAATTAGAGCTGAACATGTGAGTGACATACAATCGCTAATATTTCGAATATTGTATAAAAGCAAGAACATGATATAGCCCGTGGCAAACAGTGGCAACAACGACTTTTACCCACGGATTTCAATTAACTAAATCTATAGGATCCACGTGGTACTCTATCATCTAAAAATCTGCACTCTGGTCTAGGTAACAATTTAATATTTAAAAATTTATAACGTGTAATTATTCTTCTATTTCTGACACGTCGCTTCGAAGGTATGAGTAAAAAAATTACCACCGAAAATGCTGTACTGTTCTATAGCCTGCTCTATTCTTTGGACGTAGATTGACTAAATCAAATCCACGTTGTTTTCTACTTGAAATTAAAGACGTTGCCTAAAATCGTTTTCTCGTTTCTAATGCAAACTTTATCGCATTCTAAACTGAAATCCTCGACCGTTAACCTCACCTTAACAACTGGTATATATTTAATCATGAGTTCAACAATAAACCGTGGAATCCTGTGGGAGCATTTGCATCTGTCGAACACCTTTGCTTTACGTCTGCAGTAGATAACTTTACCTCGCTCGCCGTTTATTCCAGTCTCGCGCGCCTTTTTCTCTGCTCAAATCTCGCCTATGGGAATCTCTCTCTCTCGTGCAACACCTGCTCGTTTACCAAGAACTTCTATCAGCAAGTTTTGGGAACTGCGGCTTTGCACAGCGAATAAACATCCGTGTAATCTCACTTTATTTTACTAATCACAAATGATATACAGTCGAAACTAATTTAGCAAGTACTTGCATCCTGATGCAAATACAACTGGCTATAAAAAAGTAGCGTTTAACGCCTTTCTGCTTAGTATCGCATTTAATGAAACACGTTTTACGTACAATACTTTTTGCACTTCTTACCATTTTACTAAAAAAAATATTTCTAGATGGTTGTCGGCCTATAAATAGAACAATTTGACAACTCTCAAAACTGATCAATGTGTAATTTTAACAAGTTTTTGCATTCAAAAAAACGGTTTCTCTATTTTAAGTGCAGAAGTGAAGTCGGATTTATTGTCGTAAGTGTGGAATTTAGCAATACTACGTGTATGTGAATAAAAAGCATTAAACGCAGTTAAACCAACTCGATGAAGGACCCTTTTTGATTAAAACGAAAATTCATTGATCACTGCATAACATCGCACGTCCGAATTGAGATGTATCGCAGATTAACACATTCGACTTCTCAGTTCTGTAACATGATTTCACGATATTATCAATCATCTGCCGGCGTGGCTATCCCACCGAGTATATATCTTCAACGTTGTACCGGGCTTTGAACGATATGACACCTTTGACATTTGACCTCTAACCTCGAGTAGCCAACTGCAACACTTAATATGGTATTGGACATCTTGCGTCGAACATGGAAATATTAATTATTTTGACATGTCGATCGTAAACTTTAGGGGGTATACACGTGAGGAATCGATACAGAAAAGTGCAAATGATTGATTGGGTTTCAGGTGAAAGAACAAGAGCAAAAATGACAAGGTTTTCTAATATGACCAATATCGATAAAAACCTGTCCTTCTGACAAAGAATCGAAAGTTCGTATGGTTCTGTTGATTTGGCGCAAAATTCATGATGTCTCAATATTTGTGCATAGAGGGAACGTACATATTTATCATAACGGTTTGATACGTAGAATAAAGTGTTCGAAAAGGCACAATAAAATGCTTTTATAGCTTTTTTCTGTTTTGTAAAATAATTAATAACAATATATGAGGCTACTTATTCACGAAGAAACAAAATACTCATTAATGTATAACCAAACGCATTTAATAAGTATATATAAGTTAAACTCACGTATTCTTGTCCTACCGAGTTATGCGTTCTTACTGTATAACAATCTCAACCCGCGGGCAAAATGGAACACTGTAAATAGTCAGCCAGTAGATAAAATCAGGTATAACGTGTGTTTAATAATTAATACGCAATGATTACAAATCCCCAATAGGAATATCATTTACTTGCGCTGTCGCGTGCACTAAATGACTGGGTGCCCTAAACAGAATCACTATCGTTAGTACGTGGAACCAATAGTACGTATTATGCCTGGACAATGACGGTAATCCATTAATTTCAGGAACTGGTAAATTGGTCAGTCGATCGGGATTTTAACAAAAACAACTTTAAAAATCCAAACATCTATATTTCTATTTTAAAAAGAAACCATTACCGTGTACACCTATGTCCAATATAGTTTAAACCATGTGTGCTTTCAAATTTGTTTATTTTTGGTTTTTCACTTAAAATACTGAAAACGTTTTTAGATGACCTGTCAAAAACTTTGAGATCTGTTTGTAAAATTATGTTTTCGATAGGTCTTCTGCCAGAAGTCTTCTTTTATATGTAGGCAAGTATAATAGTGTAAGTACATCCAAGATTAACGATTTATTCTTAATGGCACGCTTTGCAGCTTAAGCCGATCTGTAACTGTAAGTGAGATTGCATTCTCGCTTTAGAGCTTTAACTAGCACTTATATAAGCTCTAATAATAATCTACAGATTAAAGAGCTCGAATAATCCTAACTAAATTCGACACTTGAACTAACGAAAACTATAGCTTATGTATTGTAGCTTAATGTTGGCGATAGAACGGGCTATCGAAATATTATATACCTCTAATTAACGCCGCGTTACAAAAGCCGTGTAGTATATGAATGGAAGTTTTAATTTTTTTTAATTCAATCCACTAATGAAAAAAGTTTACGCGACCCACATATAGTACCTTGTCCAAAGACATAACTAAATAGCTGTATGCTGGTTTCGTTGTACATACCTTTCGGTCGACAGTTATGCTCTAACATTTTCTGGCAAACTGCACTTGCCTCGAGAAG
>CH003383.1:38034-53520 GCA_000149265.1 Ciona savignyi
ATATATTTAGTCAGTTTCTAGTTCTATTCACTTAATCCATTCCCATCCTATGTTCAAAAATACAATATTTGCTCTTACTTCAGGAAACTCTCCCTGTCAACAAACTGCATTGAAAAGATTGCAAACTTAAATGGCCTCAGTAAGTATATTTTACTCCTTTTAAATTGGATTTTGTACAAGAAGATTTATGGACACAAAGGTTGGCTAAGCAAAAAATGCAGTGGACCATCAGCTAAAAAATTTTACAGATCAAAATTAGCCAATAGTTGTTTGGTCTATGGAAATTACTGTAAAACTTGTTGCTTGAACCAAGTGAATTATGTAGACCTAAAACTATAGCGATATCTCAGTTATTTTGTATACTTTGCACATTAAAATAGCTTCAACAACACATTAAAATAACTTTGGTTGCTTGGAGAAGGCCCTGTATTGTTTGTACAGCTGTGTATTTTATGGAAAACATGTTGGTAATACTAATTTGTGTAATTAAATAATATTTTGCTACCTTAATTTTTTGAATTTTTTTTTTTTAGAAAACCTAAAAATTCTGTCCCTTGGAAGAAACAACATAAAGAATTTAAATGGACTGGTAGGTTAAACTCAATAAGTGATAGAATTTTAATCGGTTGGTGAACATACATGTGTAAAGTTTTATTTTATTTCTATGTGGTGGATTTAAATTCCTTGCATTTTTGGACGCTCGCCGATTTTACGTTATTCCGTGTTTAGTGGATTACTTGATTGCCTGATTTTCTATATATTTGCTGTACCTTTGTGCTTCAGGGGAAGAGTAGCTCTGTACAGTCATGTGAGTTGTACAGTGGTGTAGTTAAGAGTTGTGGCGTTGTGAGCGTGTAGTTGCATTGTGGCGGTCGAGATATAGACCAGGCAGCAATAAATTGGGCCGAAACAATACACATGTATAACGATTAGCAGTATTAGAACTACAACCACTTTTTTTTTATTGTAAAAAACGAAACTGAACCTAAACCGGATAATTTATATTGAAGTGAACCAGAAGTTTAGCTGAATCCTTGTGATAACCAGTATGATTGCCTGGTTTCTGGTTATCACAATAATATTAAATGTTGAACCTGGTTTAACAGGAAGCAGTTGGAGACACCTTAGAACAACTTTGGATCTCATACAACCTACTTGAAAAGTTGAAAGGAATACACGTTTTGAAAAAGTTACAGGTGCATTTTGACAATAGAATATAACAGATTGTTTTAAAGTGCAATTTACTTTTTGTAACAAATCGTTTGGAGCAGTCTGTGATGTAAGCTCATGGGCTAATTTTAATGAGCCAAGGTTATTACCAAATAAAATATATATTTATCCTTAATATATCATAATAATATTAATTTTGTCACCAGTAAAAAGCATCTGTGTTAGCTTTTACAGATACTAGATAAATAATCTGGATTGATTCGATACTGAAATAAATGATCAAATATCTGTTATAAGGAATTTTAACAGAATACAATACTTCTCAAATATATATTTTTAGTTAATTTACTAAATATATCTAGGTCCTTCTAATGAGCAACAACAGTGTAAAGGATTGGGGAGAATTCAACAAACTGCAAGAGTTACCATGTCTTGTTGAACTTGTTTTTGTTGGTATGCTTTCTAATGTTTTCTAATCTTGACAGATACTAAATGTTTCCTAATCGGCCGACAGATAAGTCTGTGGCCTATCAGTCGAAGGGTGACAGGTACGAAACTGGTCGCTGGCTAGTGGGTTGTGTCATTGGGCAAGGCACTTCTAAAACTTCTGAATCACACACACACTGCAATAGCTCTGATAACCCAATAGTGATTTGACAATTGCCTTTGAGTTAACCCCCTTGGTTTTCCCATTCACTGAGATAAACATAAATATCTTTTCCTATTCTTGAGCATGATTTATACAATTAGACACTTTATATATTTATACAAAAGTTTACTTTAAATGTGCGAGTCTAAAATAGTTGATTTGTTGACATCTATAACTGAAACTTTACCTTATTCGTCCCACCTTTAAATTATGCAATAAAACCCACATTTAAAACATTTAATATTATTTAACAGTTTTTCTCTTGCATCTGTTTTTTGTTTAATATGTATTAATTAACTTCTCCAGGGAATCCGCTTGAAGAGAAACACACAGCAGAGGGAGATTGGCAGGAACGAGTCACTAAATCACTCAAAACCCTCAAAAAGCTTGATGGAACTCCAATAATCAAAAATGACGAGGAAGAAGAAGATTAAACCTCAAAATATCAGATTTTTTTTAAATCCCAACTTTCAAGTCATTTATTTCACTTTTACCTTTTTATTGGGTTCTTTGTTGAATTACTTATTTTGTGTACCATGATGCATATGCACTGGAATATTTTATGACGTTTGATTGCGTTTTGTAATTTTATTACTTTATTTGTAAATAAAAGCATAAAATTTATAAACTGTTATTTTAGACAGCCTGAAAAATCCATGTACTATTTTAAGGGCATAATCGCAGAAAATAGCATTAATCCTTTTAGTTGGCATCACTCGTTTTGGCATAAACCCGGCATCGATTCTTAAGGTTTGACATCAATTGGTATGGCAATAAATACCCGAGGTTTGGCATTCATTGTTGGAAAAACTTTTCTGTGATCGGGTGCGCTTGGAATCTTCTCTGTTGGCCGAGAAATCATCGTCTCGACATGACATCGACAGAATAGTGTTTTTAATATTTTTTAGTTTTAATTTGTGTTCTGGGTAATTAATAATTTCTGTTTAATTTATACTAATTTGGGCTCCCTTTATTTTATGGTATTTTTTTGTATCGAGCCATAGTAGCCTAACTTAGTTTAACTTCCTGTTCGGAGTGTTTGGTTGGACTGGAACAAGATAGTTTAGTGGATTTTCATTGAACAATTTATTTTCCAGAAAGTACACAAGACACAGCCCTACACAGACCAGTGCGATACATAGCGTAACCTTCGCAAATACATTTGACAACGCGAACACATCACACAAGAATCGTTGGAAAGTTTAGCGCACGTTGTTGATGTTTCTGACTTTGGTTACCCGACAGTCTTGGTACACCGTTTGAATTAGGCGACCGTGTTGGACGAGAGCGACCAGATTATGTACCGTCCACAACATACCCCATAGAACGCACTTCATTTCCTTCTATTGCTCCACTTTCCTAAGCCCCCTACCCCGCCCGATTATTTTCGTCCCAATAGACAAAGAGTTTACGACCCAATTGGCGTTACCTTATAGCGTCTTGGTTCGACTATGTGGAAACCGAGTTTGTTTAAAGAAAACGTGACTAGCGAAAGGGAAATGTTTGACGCGACCATTGTTGCCCTAAGCGACGAGCTTATCGAAAGTATATATACAGATCTCGTAATAAATTCCAGTTCCGCCACTACTTACAGCGACCTTAAGAACGCTGTGAACCGTATTTTTACCAGTAGCAACGAACAACATTTATATTCTTTCCTCGAAACGTGCGATTTGGGAAATTATACGCCGAGTAAATTCGTTTGTAAGATGCGCGCTAACTAAGGAGCAGATCATGATGATTCGTCCCTTGGTGATAGAATTATTCGTCAGAAGTTAATTAAAGCTGTTCCTTCGAATGTTGGCATTATTTTGCGGTCCAAAGCAGATCTCGATATAGAACAGTTGGCAGATTTAGCGGACGATATTTCGCAAGACTTCGGGCAAGGAAAAGGTGTGTCTGTAGAGCTACAAAGGCAGGCGTTAGTTAACGAATCTATGCAGCGGCGTATTGAAAAATTGACCGAATATTTTAAAAGTTTTATTGTTGGTCGGATACTATAAGCTAAGTTCGTCAGCAGAGCCGGTTTGTCGTGTGGTTTCTTTCCCCTGTAGGCCACGTGTTCCTAATAGACCGCAGTTTGGGCGTGGCTATAATTCGCGCCAATTTGTTCCTAGTGGGCCACGTGGCGGTTTTCCTTGTGGTCGAGGGTTGTGTTGTCGACACCAGTGTTAAAACCAAACTCACAAATTTGTCCCCAATTAAAATTTATTATTTTCTGTTCCGCTTCAGCGATTTGCAAACACATTAAATTGTAAATTCTAGAATTTTTCTCGACCAATAAGACTGCTGTATTTTGCATAATTTCTGATTGATTAGAACATTTATTTGCATTACCTTTGAACAGCTTTAGACCAGACATTTAATCAGTTTTTTAAGTTTTTCTGTGTTGAGCTATAACTTTAGAAAAACTCGTTTACCCTTGTCACCTCGTTTACAACTCACCACCTCATTTTACATTTACATTCTGTTAGCTCGTTTCATCGCTACAATTTGTTACCCGATATAGACCAAAGATTTGAATCGCCTAATAAAAGTGGGATAGAGAGGTTACGAGCATTTTTTAGTCACTGATAACACACGGAGAAAACTTAGGACCAAATCAAGCCAAACGTATTTATTACAACCAGCGTTATGATAATGATCCTAAGCGTTCCTATTCTATTGCCTCTTGTATACGACCTATACCTTGATTTCCCCTTGATAACTTTTCGTCCTGTGCTAGTCGATTGTTGCGTGTTTTGGACAGGCGAAATAATTTTCATTTTTTAATTGACACTGGTTCAGAAGTTTCCATAGTGCCTGTAAGAAATGATAAATCTTTGTTTCGCTCGACTAATTCAAAATTGGTCACACCAAATGACACCGAAATAGAGTGTTTTGGTCGTGAAGGGAAGTTGATTTAGTTAACTGTGGAGTTTTTGACGGCGTTTTAAAATAGCAAATGTGCGTTTGCCGATTTTAGGGGTTGATTTTCTGAAGAATTATGATTGTGTTATCGATCTCCGTAATCGACACACAAAGATGAGTGGTCCGCGAGTTTCTTTACCTGTTCGACCATGTTAAGGAAGTATGCGTTTCCTGTGACCCAGTTCACAATAGCCCAGCCTGTCGCATTGTAAAGCCTGCAGATGTAACGGATTTCAATATTTTCCCCGATTACTTCCGCGTTTGATACGCCACGTTTTAATCTTCCTGTAAAGCATGATGTTTTCCATGCTTTAGAAACTACTGGTTATCCCGTTAAGTCACGCGTTCGCCGCTTAGATCCGGAGCGTTTATCTGCAGCCGAGGTAGAAATATCTAAACTGGTTAAACAAGGTGTTCTTCGGCCTTCCAATATCTCCTATGCCTCTCCTCTTCACTTTGTTAGTAAGCGTGATGGTTTTCATGTTACGGTTGATTATCGTCAACTAGTTTATTAGCAGATTAAACGTCTAACCTCAGTGGCTCTACTATCTTTAGTAAAATCGATCTTAAGTCGGGTTATTTTCAGGTCCCCGTTAAGCCTGAAGACATTCTCACAAGACAGCAATGTTAACCCCAATTGAATTGTTCAAGTATACGCACCTACTATTTGGTTTAAAGAATAGTGGGGCCACATTTAAAGTGTTTGTTGACAAAATTTTCGGCGATCTTGATTTTATGTTTAACTATATTGATGCCGCTATTATTTTCTCTCAATCTAAGGAACAGCACGTATAGAGAGAGCATCTGTTGGCTGTGTTTGAGCGTGTGTTGGAGTTTGGCCCAATTTTGAAAGTGTATTTTTGGCGTGGAGACTCGATATTTTCTGGGTCACACAGTTTCTATATCAAACTAGAACTATGACTGAATAATGTGCGTGTTTAAGATGATAAATAAACCCGTTGCTGAGACCATTGACTTAGATTCTGAAACCAAGAGAAATAGACAGAAGCAGCGTTTATGTGGAATGAAGCGTTCTGTAGGGTTCAAAGGATAAACTTGCCCACAGCGCGGCTTGCTAGAACGTCAGGTATAGCTCTACTAACCCAACCGCTAACAACGATCAATAAACTTCAAAAACTATAGCGAGTTCCACATTGGGATCCTGTGATAATGGACACCGCAACCTTCTCGAAACGGACAATTTTCGACGTGAACTTTAATTCGAAGTTTCAAATCCATTCGCAACGACGAGTTGGTCAAGTCTCAGGTCATCTCTATTGTGCCATTGTATTTTCATCGAGTCGAGACGTCGACAAGAAACTTGAAAGACACAGCTAGCAGTTTTAAGAAGCAGCGTCAAACCAACTTAGTTTTAAGCAAGAGAAATAGTCAAAAGCAGCGTTTATGTGGGTATGAAGCGTTCTGTGGGTTCAAAGGATAACAAAAAAACATAGCGAGCTCTACATATCAGATTCAAAATACCAACTTTCAAGTCATTTATTTCACTTTTACCTTTCCATTGGGTTCTTTGTTGAATTACTTATTTTGTGTACCTTGATGCATATGCACTGAAATATTTTATGAAGTTTGATTGCGTTTTGTAATTTTATTACCATTTTATAAATAAAACCATAAAACTTATGCATTGTTATTATTTATTATATTATTTATTTTATTATTATATTATATTATTTTATCATAGAGTACTAATATATATTAATACTCTGTTTCCTGGCTCTAATTTTACATCTAATCTAATTTCCGGTTTTCCCAAATATGCTACTTTGTCCAACTGCGTTTTAAGCAAGTTATGTAAGAATATCCCTTGAGCAGGCAAAAGGTAGTTTTCAGTCATGCACATGTAGGCCTATATTGCAAAACGAACCAATCTTGGTGTATATACATTTGCCATTCTCATGCCTATAAAAAGGGAACCCTGCTTTTACATCAAATAAAATTGATTTTTTTAAGGATTTGTAATTAAACTCAATTTCCACGTTTTTGCAAATTCAGTAATACTAATTCTAATCCAATTTGGAAAGAAACCGCAGCTATATCTTTTAATTTTAATCTAATTTACAAAAAGCTGAAAATTTTGTAGTTGTCAAGCTCTGCATTTAAACAGTGACTGTGGTGTGGGTATGTGCATTAGAGTATATTGCGGACACAACGAACATATTTCGTACAACTACGCAAATGCCAATAAACCGAACCACAGCCACTGTTTAGATTTAGACTCACCGCTGGTGAATTCCCTCTGCGTACACAACACAACCCACAGACACACAAAATAAGTTGCGTACACAACTCACATATACCCATTCTTACATAAAAATTTTCGGTGAAATACATTGCGTATAAAATTTGTATGGTATTACTAAGTAGGTATTGACAATCCATTTGACAAAAATGTGCGGGAATCTACATCAGCAATGGTGTTCCCCCTAAAATTTTGGACGATATATACCAAAAATAAATTTCATCATAAAATTTTTTTTAATATAATTAGAAATTAAAAAATATAATTTCAGAGAACAAATACATCTTTTGAAACTAATTTTGTCGACAATAACTACCGAGCATCCACTTTATCATGTAAAAATTTCCCCACAGGTCTCCTACTTAAGTTGTACCACATGGTAAACTTAAGCTACTGAAAGAGCGAGTAATTTAATTTGTATTTTAAAGTATACAATTTTTGCCACGGTTTACATGATTAGATAATGTGGATTAGAATAAGTTACCAGAATGCGAACTTAGAAACCATTTTTATCAAAACAATATGTTGTTCCAGGCGTAATCAATGAAAATGGATAATAGGTCGAAAATATTTGAAGGATTTAAAGCATTAGGTTTGCACTCTTCTCATATTGGTCATGTTATTCGTTTGCACAAAAGACACAATGAGTTCTATGTAATTGTTCCGATTGGGAAAGTCTTCCACACATACAACTGCTCAAAGTTGGGTATTTGCTACATCAGCAACAGTCACCCAGAAGATATAGAATGCATTGCTGCAGACCCATGGTATGTTTACACAGGCTGCGAAAATGTCATCAGAGTATTCGAGTACAATACGCAAATTAAATACACACTAAAGGGACACTCCAGTGATGTGCATCTTCTACAACCAATGGGTAAACATTTGATTTCTGTTGACAGATCAAGTGTGGTAAAGATCTGGCATACAGAATCTGGTGAACTTTACTTAAACATTGAGTTTTCTCCTTTAACATTTGATATAACTGCTCTTGTGCACCCCAGCACTTATGTGAATAAAGTCTTGTTTGGGAGCAAGCAAGGACTCTTGCAACTATGGAATGTTTCAAGGAATAAAATGCTGTATGAGTTTGGACCATGGAAAGAAGCATCAATAACCTGTATGGAGCAGAGCTCTGCTATTGACATTGTTGGCATTGGTACTGAACTTGGAGACATCTTGCTGTTACACCTAAAAAGTGGAGAAATTTTAATGAAATTTTTACAAGATTATGGCCCAGTTACCTCTATTAGTTTTATGACTGAAGGAACAAGCACAATGGCAACTGGCACCATTTCAGGTCAAATTTGCTTGTGGGATTTAGAGGAAAGATGTTTAAAAGGATTGATGTCAAATGCACATGCTGCCAGTGTTGCAAAACTGACTTTTATTCCTTCACAACCACTGCTAGTAACTAATGCGGCTGACAACACCATAAAAATATGGGCTTTTGACACACAGGATGGTGTTGGAAGGTTATTGAGAGAGAGATCTGGTCATTATGGACCGCCTATCAGAGTTCGCTTTCATGGCAATAGTTCTATTGTGTCATCTGGTTATGACTCAACAATGCGGCTGTTTTCATGTATCCATGGAAGTCAAGACAAAAGTTTTGGACAAGCTTCTTTAAACCGGGCTCAAGCAAAGAAAAAGGCAGCAAGATTTGATCAAAAGAAACTGCCTCCGGTGGTGGAATTTTGTGTTGAAAGTTCCCGTGAAGGTCAATGGGACGGAGTGATAGCTGCTCATTATCGCCATCCTCTGGCCACAAGTTGGAACGTGCAGTGCAGTCGAATGGGTTCTCATAAATTTCTACATCCTAGATTTAAACCTTCTTCTAAAGGCGATAAAATTAAAAGGAATTTATACTTCAAAGATCATTACGTAACTAGTGTGGCGCTTACATCATGTGGTAATTTTACCTTTATTGGGTACAACACTGGTCACCTTGATTTATACAACATGCAGTCTGGTATACACAGAGGGACATATGTTGATGTGGAATTGGGTAAAAAGTCACAGGAAAAAGCACATTCTCAGGCAGTAGTTGGTGTAGCGGTGGATGGTTTGAACCAAATCACAATTTCGGCAGGTAACGAAAAAACCTTAAAATTTTGGAGATTCAAAGAAAAATCAATACTTGATAACATGAAGTTGGCTTCTATACCATCTCGTATTGAACTCCACAGAGAAAGTGCATTGCTTGCAGTTGCACTGGATGACTTTTCGGTGAACGTAATTGATATTGATACCAGAAAAATTGTTAGAAGCTTTTCTAATCATCGCAGCATTATAAATGATTTATGTTGGAGCAAGGATGGTAGGTGGCTGATAACAGCATCTAGCGATTGCACAGTTCGCACCTGGGACTTAACATCAGCTTCCCTCATAGACTGCTTTGTGGTTGACAATGCAGTGACGAGTTTAGCATTTTCACCGAATTCGGATCTTTTGGCCACAACACATGTCGATGACCTCGGGGTTTATATTTGGTCAAATCGCTCTCTTTACTCCCATGTTTCACTTTACCCATTGCCATCGGACTATGTGCCAGAGGAATCGATCAATTTGCCGCTCACAATGAGTCTTCCGCCAACCGAAGAGAGCAATTCTGTGGAAATAGAAACCGTAGCAGAAAAAGAAATAAAGAGGGATCAGTTGGAAAGTAACTTAATAACACTCGCTTGTCTCCCACAGTCACGCTGGGCGAATCTTCTTCAACTTGATGTGATAAAGCAAAGGAACAAACCAAAAGAACCTCCTAAAGTCCCTAAATCGGCCCCATTTTTTCTTCCAACTACATCAGGGCTTGTTCCCAGCTTTATTACTGATTCCGATCTAAAAGAAACTGAATCTTCTAAAATTAACTCTTTGGTATTGATCGAGAATTTATCGGAATTTGCTGTGATTTTAAACAACTGCAACTCCATTAAAAACTACAACTCTGCTTTAGAATATTTAAAAAATCAAGGTCCATCCGCTGTAGATGCAGCTTTACGCTCCCTTGATCCATTATGTGGTGGGTCGAATGCCTTGCTTGAAACCTTCCTTGATTTTATTGAAGAAATGGTAAACTGTCGGCGAGATTTTGAGGTTGTGCAAGCTTATTATGGTTTGTTTCTCAAAATCCACACGGACGCATTGGCATCTCTACCGGACATTGAGACCAAACTTACACGTATTCAAACCAAACAAGAAGGAGATAGGAAAGAAATATCTTATTTGTTAAACCAAGCAATGTGTATAACTAATTTTATAAAATCTGCTGGTATTTAGGTAACTCGTTATAGTATATTACGTAGAGAAGTTCTGCTTCAATATACAATGTAACTATTTGTTAAATACTGAGTACTGCCATTATGTGCCCCCTAACGCCTTATCTATTATGTAAATGTACAGCTGTTCTTTTTTTGAGGTTTATGTTGTCTATTACCGTGTTTTGTGACAATGTTAATTAAAATAGAACAAAGTTCATTAAATTTAATTATTTATTTAAAGGACAAATGCATGACAGAGAAATGACACTAAAATAAGAAAAGTAAGGAGTGTGGCGAAAATTGCAGTTGTGGTAAATAAAAAATATTTTCAATTTACAATGAAATACGCAAGAACAAAATGTGTACAATAAATAAACGTAAAAATAATTGTTAAAAGTTTAGTCAACTTCATCCACAACTGGTCCGTCACCGTTTTGTCTGGCGCTTTGCTGCCCACCGGCGGCTGAATGCAACTTGGTCATAACAGGTGAACAACATTTCTTAACTTGGTTCATTTTCTCTTCGAATTCTTCCTTCTCAGCGAGTGAATTTCCATCCAACCACTTTTGCGTCTCGTTGCACATTTGCACCACTCGTTCCTTGTCGTCCGATGATATTTTGTCTCCGGCTTCTTCGGCGGCATTCATGCACGAGTACATGTAGCTTTCCAAATCGTTTCTCGCTTTCAATCGTTCTACCTGTTTATTGTCTTCTTCTTTATATTTTTCAGCATCTGCTAACATTGATTCGATGTCTGCCTTCGATAGCCGACCTTTGTTGATGGTGATTTTGTTCGCTTTGCCAGTACTCTGGTCTTTGGCTGAAACTTGTAAGATCCCGTTGGCATCTATGTCGAAACTAACTTCTATTTTTGGAACACCTCTTGGTGCGGGTGCTATTCCAGAGAGGTTAAAGGTCCCTAACAGGTTGTTGTGTTTCGTCAGTGCTCTTTCACCCTCGTAAACTTGTATAGTTACAGCTGGTTGGTTGTCAGCGTAGGTGGTAAAGACTTGTGATGTGCTGTGAGGAATTCTTGCGTTCCTCTCAACCAGTTTTGTCATCACTTCGCCAGCCGTTTCAATCCCCAACGAAAGAGGGGCAACATCTACTAGAAGAACATCTTGCACTCCAGAGTTCCCGGTGAGAACAGCAGACTGGATAGCAGCTCCGTACGCGACTGCCTCGTCTGGGTTAATTGATTTGTTGAGATTCTTTCCATTAAAGAAGTCACTTAATAATTTTTGTATCTTTGGAATTCTAGTGGATCCTCCTACCAAGACCACATCATCAATCTTCATTTTATCAAGCTTGGCATCCCGCAATGCTTTCTCCACAGGATCCAAACAAGAGCGAAACAGATCAGAGCACATTTCCTCGAATCTTGCGCGAGTGATTTTACTATAGAAATCAATGCCTTCATACAGTGACTCCAACTCCAAAGATGCTTCGGTCGAGGTTGAAAGAACTCTCTTTGCTCTCTCACAAGCCGTGCGCAGTCTCCTCACGGATCTATTATTTTTTGAAATGTCTTTCTTGTGCTTTCGTTTGAATTCGTCCATGAAATGCTTTACCATTCTGTTATCGAAGTCTTCACCTCCAAGGTGGGTGTCACCAGCGGTAGATAAGACTTCAAAGATTGATCCTTCATCTATACTTAGCACGGAGACGTCAAAGGTACCCCCGCCAAGATCAAATATCAAAACTCTTTTTTCGCCAGACAGGTTTTTATCCAGCCCGTAAGCAAGGGCGGCGGCTGTTGGTTCGTTAATGACTCGCAGAACATTCAGTCCAGCTATTGTTCCGGCGTCTTTGGTTGCTTGTCTTTGTGAATCGTTAAAGTAAGCTGGTACTGTTATGACAGCGTCCTTTACACTTTCACCAAGGTAGGCCTCTGCCGTGTCCTTCATCTTCGTAAGAACCATTGAGCTGATTTCTTCTGGCGAAAACGTCTTCACTTGGCCTTGATATTCAGCTTTGAGAAAAGGTTTACCGTTCTTATTGACCACTTGAAACGGCCAGTGCTCCATGTCTTTCTGAACAACGGGATCGCTGAAATTTCTTCCGATGAGTCTCTTCGCGTCGAAGATGGTGTTCTCGGGGTTTCGTGCGACTTGGTCTTTTGCTCCATCTCCGATTATTCTTTCTGTCTCATTGAAAGCGACGTAGCTTGGTGTTGTTCTATTTCCCTGGTCATTAGCAATAATCTCCACTTTACCATGTCGAAATACGCCGACACAGGAATATGTTGTCCCGAGGTCGATTCCTACTGCAGTTGACATCTTTGCTCTTGTAAACTTTCGATAATATTCTATTAAAACGTTATTTAAAAATAAATCCTGGGAATCTCTTCTTCGATTGCTAAGAAAACTTTGTTCTCGATTTTCGATAGTGAATGATAACTGAAATCTGCCGCTTCATATATTCAGCCTTCGAATGTTCACTACACTTCGAGAATATTCGAGTCGCGACGACGCGCGCTCATCTATTATTAGTCGCGAAAGCTTACGAAGTTTCCCGAAATGGCTAGATGCTGTGTTATGACTTTCTGCAATCTTTGAAATGTTATAGTTTTTGATAAATTGACTAGATTTATCAATTTCCTTGGTTTGGTCAAATAAACAGTTGGATAACACCAACTAACTTTTACATCTCACAATAAAAATGTGGACATCCCATCATGCCGTTGTTTTTATTTTGACATTTTTCTGGTATGTTGCTTTGCAAGCTAACCGTATAATTCAATTAATTTTGCATGCTATGCATGAGTAGTAAAGGTAATCAAACAAGTCAGTAGGTACAAAGGCAGTAGAGCCTGCTGTTTAAAAAACAACCACCAAAATTATTAAATAAAATCTGAATAAAAAGTTTTGACACCTTTTATGCTGTAAAGTGAACATAAGGAGAAGCACCTGAACTATGTGCAGTTAAATATTTATTACGTGTATCATGAACTGTTACCGTCCGGTATTGTACATGTGGGCAGCACTAAAAAAAAGAGAAAACTGCCTACTAAAACTGTGGAATCTGAATATAATTTTGCCTTTAACACCGATATCAACCCTCTCTTTCATTAAATGTGCAGTTTTCTTATTTCATTTTCCCTATACAAAGTAAGATAGCCTAGAATTAGTCACAAATGCAATTTTCACCATGTAATCTATGATTGCCCATGTGGTTATGTGATAAATATGAATATACTGTTCTATATACATGGTACACACTAACACACACAATGTTTTTGGGGTAGTTTAACTATTGCAACATGTTTAATGTACTTATATATATCATTTTGAATTGTTAATCATAGTAGAAACTATTATCTTAGTGAGGCTGTGTATCACACTTTTTGGCTAATTACTATAGATGTTATCATTGAGTAATGTTATCACTAATAATATCCCATAAACATATTAGTAGCCTTTTCAACCACAAATGAATTTTCAAATCTTACAGTTACGTTTGGTTCCATGCAACACGCAAAACATTTAGCAATATTAAAGATGACATTTCCAAAGAATGGACACCGTCACCTTGTAATAAAACATGGCCATGCCCAATGCCAAATAAGGTAATTTAACAATGGTATTCTATTCCAATCGTGTGTATGTGTATTTCCATTTTATCATTTTTAGTAGATATGAAAAAATAACATTATTCCAATTAAATTTACATGTAATAATTGTACTTTGGCACAGTTAATATTACAAAAAGTGGTCTTTGATCTAGAAAAATCACTGAATTTGTACCATAATCCAAATTTTTACTTTCAGACTTGGTCTTCAAATCAATTATTTTCCAGCTATGAATCTGCAGAACCATTTCTTGGATTGTTGGACACTGTATTCATGTTCAGCTATGCTTTGGTATGTTGTAATTTGTTGGTCAATATCACTAGCTAGCACTAATAACATATACCTATATATTGAAGTTTCTTTATAATCACATAATATGCATATTTGCTGATCGTTTCATCTATTATCGTCCATTGGCAAGGTACTTATAATGAGTGCTTGCTGATAGTCATGTGACAATAGATTGAAGAAAAACAAAGTATGTACATAGCAAACTGCAATAGATCTATTGATAGTTGGGTTCCATGACAACTGAACCCCTTACAACTGAACCCCTTACAACTGAACCCCCACAACTGAAACCCTTTACAACTGAACCCCTTTTAACTGAACCCCTTTACAACTGAACCCCCTTTAATTGAACCCCTTTACAACTGAACCCCTTTACAACTAAACCCCTTTACAACTAAACCCCTTTCAACTGAACCCCTACAACTGAACCCCTTACAACTGAACCCTTTTACAACTGAATCCCTTACAACTGAACCCCTTACAACTGAACCCCTAACAACTGAACCCCTTACAACTGAACCCCTTTACAACTGAACCCCTTTACAACTGAACCCCTTTACAACTGAACCCCTTTCAACTGAACCCCTTACAACTGAACTCCTTTCAACTGAACCCCTTTCAACTGAATCCCTTTTAACTGAACCACTTACAACTGAACCTCGTACAGCTGCAGCCCTTTTTTAACTGAACCCCTTACAACTTAACCTCTTACAACTGAACACCTTACAACTTAACCTCTTACAACTGAACACCTTTTAACTTATCCACTTGACAACTGAAGCCCCTACATCAACACATTAGGCCGCACATACATAAGTTATTCATCCTTTCTTTAACTGTCAATTAAGTTTAATAAATTGTATACTGCCGCTTAAATGTGGTTTACCCAAAGAGTCGTAACATCTTTTATACTGATGATGGAAACAAACTTAGAACGTCAAACTTTATCAGTATTCAATTTGGGACATGATAACGTCATCGGGCTGAAGTTTTGCAAGGGTTCAGTTGTAAGGGGTTCAGTTGAAAGGGGTTTAGTTGTAAGGGGTTCAGTTGTAGGGGTTCAGTTGTAAGGGGTTCAGTTGTAAGGGGTTCAGCTGTAGGGGTTCAGTTGTAAGGGGTTCAGTTGTAAAAGGGTTCAGTTGTAAGGGGTTCAGTTGTAGGGGTTCACTTAAAAGGGGTTCAGTTGTAAAGGGGTTCAGTTGTAAAGGGGTTTAGTTGTAAAGAAGTTCATTTGAAAGGGGTTCAGTTGTAAAGGGGTTCAGTTAAAAGGGGTTTAGTTGTAAAGGGGTTCAGTTGTAGGGGTTCAGTTGTAAGGGGTTCAGTTGTAAGGGGTTCAGTTGACTGGTCACCGATATCCGGGGGGGGGGGGGTAGGGGG
>CH003383.1:60108-127984 GCA_000149265.1 Ciona savignyi
TACCCTTTATTACAATTAAAGCAGGAAAAACTGCAAATTTTCTGATTAAAACTATCTCTTGGATGGCAAACTACCCCATTGTAAATTATGATGTATCTGGCTGAATGTATCACAGGTGTAATGAAATTTCAGTTATAGGCATCAACACTAAATTAGTAATAGGCATCATATAACTTACCTCGGGTAGTTTGGGACAAGGTAGCAAATCTTTGTTGCTGGTTGGCTCCGGTACCGTTGGACCTATAGGTTATTTTAAATTTAGAATGGTAGCTTTTGTTCTAAAATGTACCTGTCTTACTGACAGACCCTTCTACAATACCTGTGCTGCATTACTTCATTGGTAATAAAGAAAAGAGTTAAAATTGGCTAAATGTTCTGGCGACAGCTAGACTACTAAGACACAAATACAAGTTTAAAAAATTAAATTTCAAAACTGATGAACTTACAACTTTCCAAGTTCTTAGCGAGAACATGAATCACAAGTTTTGCTCGTTCAGGTGCTGATAAGTGAATGTACCGTTTATAAAAATCTTGCAACTGAGTTTTGGTTAATGTTTTCAAGTGTTCAGCTTCAACCTCGTCTGCAAAGAAAAACTAAGATGAAAAATAAACCATTGACAAATTGGCCACCACACTGCAATAGCTCGACAGCATGGTTAAGAGAATGAATCATCGAAAATACCCCCCCCCCCCAAGCTACTCAAAAATTTTCGGAAATACTCCAGCTTGTCAGCCAAGTTACTTGCTAAAAACCAGAAGCTTTTTTAGAAAATTCTATACTAGACAAAATTTAGACATATATTATCTGGATTATTTTTCCAAGTATTTAATCTGTTTATCTTTGCTGCCACCAGAGGTGCCATAGTTGGTCTAAAAATCCCCACCTCTATTAAAGAAAAGTTGCTCCGACAACAATTCTGACCAATACTTTAATGTCTCTGTCGTCAGCTTCTTCGGCTTCTCAAGGATTTGAGCAGCGAGTGATGTGACGTGTTTTTGAAACTCACCATCGCTCATAGCTTCCAGGTGATCCTGGGACAGGAACATTAAAACATAAAATTACCACCATTAAAATAATCAACTTAAATTGTTTCCATTTTTATAGCATTTTGAAACTGATGCATCAATGTTATTGGCTTTCTCTAACACGCAACAAGATACTTTTTATTCCGGTGTGTAAGACAACAACAATATTTGTTATAATAAGCTTTTTATACAGATAACATTAGTTGTAAGGTATCGCGCCTATAACCAGTCAATGACTACCATCGATTTTAATGCTCACTTAAAGACACAAATATAAGGAGAAGGACCAGGGTGTAAGTTGAAATTAAAGATCAAACTAGACAGCTCTCTGGTAAGTTCCTGACCAGAAACTTCAGCCAGATAAAACTGTAGTGTGTTTAGTGGCCAGGTTTGTGATAAAATCAATCCCCGTCCATTTTCACGACCAACAAATCCAACTAAATACTGGACTCACCCCAATATGATTTATAAAAGCTTCAGCCCTCCCTTCCAAGTACACAGGGGTGCGTTCTGACTGGATGATGATACGTAACCCCTGAACCCCATTCCCACGATCCACACTACTGAACACGATGTAACCCAGCTGCTCTCTGTGGATAAGTTGGTGGTAGAAGAGGATACTCTTGTGATCCATGGGACCATATTACACATGGAATTATAAAGTGGTCTTGTGAGTAAACTGTCGGTTTACTATAGCTATTGTAGTGTATTGCATACAGCATATGATGAAGATTAATTTTGTTAAGCACATTAATCCACTGAGAATTGGGTGATCTTTGCTTAGTGCAATAAAAGAACATTCAGTGGTTGGTTTAGATTTTACCACCTTTCGTCTAATAGTCCGCTACTCTAACAGCAGAGCTAAACTTTAGTTTTAAATGTGATTTAATGACAAAAAAAGAGAATAAATCATCACCTTGTTCGGAGAATATTGAAACAAGGTTCTGAAATGACTTGCGCCAACAACTGCAGAAGCATATTATCGTTGGTGTTCTGTAAGCCAACTTGCAAATAAAGCAGCACTGCCGATATTTTCCTCACTTGGTGGCGTTGTTGATACACATAGGAACTTCCTGAAATACTTAATTTAATCAGAGTACAATCGTGTGGTCGAATGGTTGACCGATACATAATTATATACAAATTATATACAAAAACAGTCTTAATATCACGACCATAATGGGTTCAAAACTTAAAAAGGTTAAAAAAGATAATTTAATCAGGAGCAGGACATTTACCGGGTGTATGTACGTACACACAGTGTATGCATAATTGGAACGAGTGACACATCCTGTAATTCGGGTTAAAGGAAAGGAAGTGGAAAGCCACTGTTCACCCACACAGACACAACTAAGCAAATGCAAGTGTTAGAAACAAAAACATTGTCTGGCAGCATTAGTGATTCAAACATTTACCTTGTACAAAATAGGTTAACTAGACAATTATACTTTTGGAAACACTTACTCGCAGGTCAAGCACTTTATAACAACTTTGATACTTAAATGCCACCATTTAAATTATTTACTCAAAAAAAATTAACATACCATTGGGAATCTTAACACGGCGATTCTTCTGTAATTCAGTTGATTGCAGTGGTTCAGTTGCTGCTTTGTGTTGCAGAATGCTCTCCACTGTGTCCGATATCCTCAGCGCATCTGTTTTAATGTGATATTATAAGCAGCCATCATTCGCATATTTTAAAGGATTTCAAATCAAACTCAAATTATGTGAAAGAGAACAATTGAAGGAAAACCTTCCCTGATTGTATGTGTTTATCATCTTATTAAAACAGATAAAATGAGAACACAATAAAACCGCTGTATTGGCTATCTTGCATAAGGGCGTGGGGTGTAGTAAAAATTTACTCAATTTCAATATTTTAATGATGGCATAACATTCTTGTTGCGGTCATTCATAATACTTTACAGGACTTAGGATTAAGTTTTTACCGACTATATGTTACAATTACGTACGCAAAAACTAATTTTATAATGACGAAGGAAGATAGGACACCATGAAGCCTCCTTCGGATAAAAATTTAACATCTAGAAAAATAAATGGTTAAAATAACCCACCAGGTTTTGTTAGATTTCCGTGAACCAACATCTCAACATGAAGACGACGCATGAACTTAGGTATGAACTCCTGCAACATTTCTACATGGAGGTCAACCAGCTGACCACTGAGCTCCTCCTTGGTCCACCCCTTCTCTGACTTGAGTAAATGGCCATAATATGAGGCGTGTTGGTAGGGTTGGTCCGCTTTGAAGTTCTTCAAGGATCTTGTGTACTGGGGAACAATGGCATATTTTAATTGTTTTTTGCATAATCCAGTTATGCTAGGATATAAATAAGAATTCTATCAGCCAAGTACATAAACAAGAAAAAAACATGAAGGAGAAATTACAGTTAAAAGATTACCCTATGCCCACAGTCAGGTCACTGGATATATTTAAGTTTTTAATACAGAGACTATGTCACAGTTTTACATCAACCAATCCTTTTACTACCAGGTAATAAGTTTTAATTTTCCAGATGAATCGTAAATCCACTACATAGACAATATTTTTTTTATCCATAGTTCATAAACAAAAACACAGTTAAGCATCAAAGGTAGAAAAATAACATGCAACACAAACCAATTCTTTGATGACTTCGAAACGCTTATGGTCAACAATGAATGAAGTCATTTTGGTCAAAATTTTCTCGAGCAGAATAATTTGAGTGCTGTTGTAACCTTTTATGGTAAGCTGGAAAATAAATGTTTATGATTATCCTCAGTGGGTGGGCACTACAACATATCTTGCAGTGGGAAAAGTTTTTAGTGGATTAGGAAGGACCGCAGTTATAAACTTGTTGTTATAACATGGGTGCAAAATTGCATTGTGGTGGTAATAAGCACGTTAATGTTTGACTTTACTTGAGGACAATAGTTGTAAAAATCATTTTAGGTAGAATTTTAGTTGACATTAGGGATGTTATTTTAAAGGCATTTGTGAGATTGCTATGTCTGGTGCCTGCTCTTAGTAAAACTTGTTCTCAAAAATATAGGTTAGTAGTAAAGTTGCATTAATGTAAGTTTTTACAGCCTTTATAATATTAAACAACACAAAACATAAAACAACACAGATTAAATATTGTGGTAATGTGGGAGCATAATCAGCAACTTACATGCAACCCATACACACTGTTGCTGAACTTGTAATCCAAGCCTGCCAACTCAGCTGCGTAGGCGTACTCATTCAAGGCATCCTTGAATAACTCTGGTGATTTTGAAATATGATAATACCATCACAATATATGTTGATAAGAAGCTTCTATAAAGTGAAACAATTTTTATAGAAATCCTTTACATGCAATGTACAATCCAGCATTTGCTACCGACAAATATCCGACAAAATAAAAAAAAAAAATTAAAAAAAATTAAAATAAAAACTATGGTTATCAGATGCCACAGTAAACATGACTGAATGATCAAGTGGGACTTATAATTTAGAGAACTTGTATGCAATAAAAAATAGAACATTTTCTAACGTGGTGATAATTTTAATTTTAAAATATTTCTGGAATCATTTATGTATTGCTATAAAAAATTGGTACAAAATAGGATATTCATGTTTATCCCGTGAATGGAAAAAGCAAGTGGGTTAACACATGGGCAATCGTCAGACCACCATGATTAAGAATTTTCTTCAATTTATTAGAACCCATTAAACCGCTGGGTTCAGGCAATGTCCGTTAAGTGCCTTGTACAAGGACACAACTGACCAGCGAGCGACCAGTTTTAAACCTGCAACCTTTTGGCTGAAAGGTGACGCACTAAACCACCAGCAGACTAATCTGTCGCACGAATATATTACACAAAACTAGTATCTTTATTAGTGTAGCAAATTGTACTTTTGCAGAGATTTGCCTTAATGATGATATTAGTATGTGTTAAACACAAAAATAATGAAGTTTTATACATGACACATGCATAATGACATAGTTAAGAGCAATCAAAGAAATAGACAATTTTAAACACACATGGAAGTTTTACCAACCAACAACTGACATACCAGTAAACATGTAGACCATATTGCAGTGCTGAGGAGTGGTGTATGCAATTGGACTGAACAACTCAAATAAGATGCAAGCCTTCGGGAGTCTGAACTTGTCGTCTTGTTTGAACCAAACCCGGGATAACGGGTTCCTCTGGGGGGTTGGGTGATTGGGTTTACGAATAATTTACATGGGTTTAGTTATAAATTGTTTTGGTTGAGGGTAGGAATGTTGTGGAATTTGTTTCACAGATGAAAACATGCGTGGATGTGTTTTAGAGTTTTTTTAAAAACATGGTAATACTTTGAATGACATTAAAGTTAATTAGTCAACACAACTTTAAAAATGGTAGCATAACATATAATTTAAAGTGAAACAATTATATACTGGTAAAATAATATGTACCTTTATGAGCTCTGGAATGTGGGAACTCCCTTGAGGAAGCTCAGCTAAAGAGAAATCAGTTGGAATGAATTCGTTGGGTGGGGGAAGGTGGAACTTGGATGAGGGGGTTGCGTTGCGGCAACTGTCAAGCAGATCATCGGATATTGGGGTCATGCTGTATTTTGCTCCGTAATATTTCTCAGTGAGGTTGACCTCATCTTTGTACGTCTTCGATACCAGAGTTATTCTGGATGGTATCTTTTATTCAAAATCTGATATTTAGTGTAGTATACATTACTTAAATTGATTTTCAAACAATTTACAATTATAACTTATCTCTTCTTGATCACACATAGTTTGCGGAAATAAACAAAAAAAAAGTTTTTAAAAAATATTATCCATATTTTTAATCGACAAAATATGGCTGAGAATTTTGATTTATTATCACAGAACAGAAAATTGGTAACACCTGGATTTAATTAACATTTACTGTATTTTTCAATATCATATGAATTAATCAAAAAAACAGAGTAGATATGATAAAATATAAAAAACCATGATTAAAAAGTTCCATCTACCTCATGTTGTCACAGTTGAGTCGTGAAAGTAAATCTTCAACAAGATCAGGTCGGAATTCGCTGATGAGATGACCGGCCGACAACACATCCTCCATCGGGTAGTAATGCATCGATTCACTGCAGTTTTGCACGCATGATGTTGGTCGCTCTTTGTCTTTGTTGTTAAGTGCAAATTATTAGAATTCAATATTCTTATCCTAGTGTGCGGAACAATACTGCCACATTATCCTTACCCAGTCAGTGAGATTGAGCATTACATTCTTAATGTAGCAATATCGGCAATTCATATATTGGCAATGAAACAATTTTTTTATCTTGTAGTATTTATATAAATTTTGGTAACTAACAGTGCAGAACAAGAAACGCTTGTTATACAACAGCTCAGCACAGCTGGGAAATTGCAATATGGAAATGGCAATATGAACTGGAATTGCAACAAACTTTTGTACTGTTTTTACTTATTAAAATACAACAAGTATTGTACATAAAAATATTACATATATTAGCTACACATTACACATTAAGCTGCTTTATCAGTACATCAATCAGTGTATATTATGCAGCCATACACTACAAGTATAAACCACCTTTGAATTTGAAGTTCATGTTGTTCAAATCTTTGATTTCGTTGAAGATCCATTCAGGAGTTCGAGATTGTTTGAGCATCTTGATGTACTGGAACATCCTCACCACAATATCATCCACGTGGGCTGGAAGGTAACGCACGGTTAGCGGTTGTATGGATAAAAACTGCATTGATGGATTTATTAACAATTCAGAGTAATGAAATCAAGTAGCCTCATATGAATTGATACGTATGCCAAACGCTAAATATTAACGAAAATATTATCAAACGCTAAATATTAAGTCTGATTCTGTGAGAAAAGGCAATCGTGGCCAACATCGATTCAAATAATCTGTAAAACTAGTTTAATAATTATAAGAAAAAGCAATAATGTAGACTGTGACAAAGATAAAACAATTAAAACTACCCAGTCCTTGCTTGGTTAGATCGACTTGGATGATAAAGAAATCAAAGCCCCTTGCACCCCCCTTTTCTCCAGCCATTAAGGAATTCACCCAGCCCATAGATTTCAGTTCGGAGAGTAAGCTTCCCGGCCCTTCATGTCCAATTAAATGACCAAGATAAGATCCAGGCTGTATAGCAAAAACAATCATTTTAGACGTGTTAGCCTATGGGGGTTTTCTGGGTAATTTTAGTTTTACAGATGTGATATTACGATAGGATTGGATATTCATGTTTTTAATACACGGGCAATCGTCGGATCACCTTGCGCCCACCCTCAGGTTACCGGAGCTATTGCAGCGTGTTGTGCTACCTAGCCACCAGTGTCGTTCCTGCAACTTGTCGGCTAAAAAGAGTCGCACTAACCCACAAAACTAATCAGTATTAAAGTTTAGTTTTGTATTAAAATGATATTATAATGTATATTATATGACTACACGATGGTTATCTTTGTTGTGAACAAGCTTGACTAGTTAAGGAATGTCTGATTTGGAGATGTATAAAAAATAAATGATGTCACTTTTAAGCTGTGTGGATGTAGAGTTCCACAAACATTATACATATTAGACAAATTGTTTTTACTGAAAAAGAGTGACCAACATGTTACGGTACATAACCTAATAGATATATCATATAGAAACTACAACTTACATTTGACAGGTAATGCTCGGTGAGGTCAGGTATTGGAAATGTAAGAACAAGATTTCGAACATCTTTTACTGGGACCACTTTCATACAAACCTGTGGAAAACATTATTGTATACGTTGTATTTACACCATTTGGGATTTAGATCAGAATCATACTTAACTACACACAGTTGCATGTCGCTTTACTAAAATAAAAGTGTCAATGCAACAGTTTTGTTGTTCTGATTTATTATTTCGTGTTTTATGTGAAGTAATTATTTTATCAGTTACATTTTTTCTTTCGCTCTCTTTGTTATTGAACGATGTAAAGAATCGTTTTTAGTTTATACATTTGTATCGATTGCTCCCTTACGAATCAGTCCTACATGGATTCTATTGTAAGTAGACATGCAGCATTGTAGTAACGATCTGTAGCCTGCAAATCCCCTTATCATAGGAACTTATTTTACATTCTCATGTGTTTATTATTATAGTTTGTTTATTCGTTTTAGTTACTGCAAAATTCAATACACTGTAAGAATGCATGTAACTGCAATAAGAAAACTGTAAACTATAAGAGTAAGAAAAATGGTCTTTTTTAACAAACTTAACTGTAATACAGGACAAATGGGTAGCACAACCCAATTGAAACGACTTAAGGAGGCGAATTTTTATTATTTAAGTAAAACACATTACAAAGTCCACACAATTATTTCTTGGTACTGTACTATTGAGCAAGTACAATATGGCAGAATTGTTCGTAGTAAAACCCGACTTGTCACTTCCCTTTTCAGTAATATTAAACTTCTAATTTTATAAAGTACAATGCACTGATAAATTTTAAACTAAAGCAACAATTAATGATGGGCCAATATTAATCGGAAAAATTATGAGCATATTTTGATAGAATAAATAATAAATAACCTTTTAGGTATATATTGAATTGATCTACAATTAACATCAATACAAAAAAATTATGTTTAAGATATTAACCATACATATATATATATATATTTTTACATATATATATATATCCTTAGTGGAGTTTGTATTTTTATGCAAGTCACTCATATTTTTTTAATATATATTTTTTTAATGTACCATATCAAAATTAAATGCTCATATCTGAAACATATAATATTTTGAAGATTTTGATGTGTAAGCATTAGTACCGGTTTCTAATCGGATGTTTATTTTAGGTGGGTGAATATTGATTAAAATGACCATGATTTTACCAATGAAATAAAATTAATTCAAATTTTGACTATAGATGGATTAAACACGAATACTTTGACATATACTTATACCATAGCCAATTATTTAATGGATAATGGAGAAGAACAGAGGGATATCATTGTAGAATTTAAAGCATAATGCATTGTGAGATACTATTGGTGAAAACCACATACAGCCAAAATCTGTAAGTAACATACCCACCCATACAGTATTTTATATTAAGTTTTTTATTTGATATTCATTATAAAATAAAAATTGATATTAGTTTCAGAACACAAACTAAGACAGATAAGGAAATCTGTAGCACTAACTGACCATAAGTTGGCATTTATACTTGATCTAACCTTAAGTTCCTGCTCCCTGTAGGGAGATTCCATAAACGTCTGAACGGTTAGCTGCTTGTTCTCGATCCCGTTAAACAGAGGAGTCACCATCTCTGTGAGCTCGTCGAGGGATTCCCGACCCAACACAGCGAGTGCCATGATATTGGACGAGTACATGGAATCATGGAACTTTAGCAGTTCGTCCCGCACAACAACGTTTTTCATTTTCGGGTCGGTATCAAGTGTTTCTTTGTTTCCTGGAGAAGAATACTGGAAAATCAAAGAGAATTTGCAGTGGAAACCGACTGATAAGGACTTGTACAGCCAGACTCGTAAATCTCTGTCAGGTAAAACTTCCACTTCTTGTTAAGAGGTTGTTGAATTGAAACCGGCTGCTAGGTTAGTCAATTTTGTCCTTGACAATGCACTTGGTAGATATTGCCTAAACATCATTGCAATGGAAAGAATAAACTAAAGAAATGTCTCTAGCCCACAATATGATTGCTCATGTGACAAAGCATGTTGTTTCCAACTCACATAATCAAAACATAATAATATTTTATCCTTTATTGGCTCATAATAAATCGTGTTGTGAAAATGTATTAGAAATAAAATATTGCATTCACATGTCATTTTTCTAAAGTCCTCATATTATTAAATATTCCACCAGTATCTACTACTTAAATATTCCACCAGTGTCTCTACATTTTACTATACATAAACAACTAACCTAAACATATACAAACTACAGACCATATGGTAAACCATTTTGCATATGGTCAAAAATGAAGAAAAAGGATCCTTCCTTTTGCTTTATAACAATATTACTCAGGAAGCTACACATTGTCCTCAATTAAAGAACTGGTACCAGTACCTGTGCCGAACTTTGAATAAGGATGTTGAGGATTAGCCGTCACTTCATCCAACCGCTGTAATCTCCAGCCATCCGACATTATGTTCTTCTCGTGCTCCGAGTGCACTGCGTTCACCTCCCGACCAGTACAACTTTCGTCGAAGAGAGGACATATGAAAAACTGAGAAAACCTGTAAGAGGAGACATGAGAAGTATTTTAAAACAATTTGAACATATGGAGGTTAGAAATTAAGATGGCTTACAGTATAAAACAAATAAAAAACTGGATAGAAAAGGGTTAAAGCAGCATGAAACAGAGTATTCATACATACAATCAAGAACTTTAAATGCAGTGACAATCTGTTTGGACATTTAAACACAATGAGTACAAACCTGTCCAATATTTCTTTCAGATGTTTATGGCCAACATCAAAATAATAGTTAGTGTGATCTTCTGAGGTGTAAGCGTTGGAATTTCCAGCATGCTGGCTTAAAAACTAGAGGAAACAAAAAAGTACAGTTGCAATAGTATTTGGTCATATAAATTAATCACATGGAACAACGGTAAACCATTAAAACCAAAAAAAAAGCATATAATAAAAAATGCTATAAACTGTCATGGTTAGATGGAAATTTAACTAATAACACAAAACTGAAGTGTTTAAATCACAAATTATGCAATAGTTGAATAAAGCTGTAATCAAAACGCATTAAAAGGAACAAACAAGAGGAAAATATTTAGTTTTAACTCTGACACTTAGAAGTATTTACTTTGCTATATTCATCCTCATTCGGGTATTTTTCTGTGCCAAGAAATAACATGTGTTCGCAAAAGTGAGCCAGACCTTGGAGATTTTCTGGGTCAGATAAACTGCCTGAAACATTTAATAAAAATTAATATTAACCAAGATAAGAGAGCAGTGAGCCAGTGTTGGAAAAAAAGATGTCAGATAACATTGTCATTTTGATGGTATTGTTTAAAAAA
Organism: Ciona savignyi; assembly: GCA_000149265.1. Lineage (NCBI taxonomy): Eukaryota > Metazoa > Chordata > Ascidiacea > Phlebobranchia > Cionidae > Ciona > Ciona savignyi. Next base: position 71,188 of record CH003383.1, read on the forward strand.
TTTCCTAACAATGAAAGATTTTTGTGTTTTTACTACATAGCGAGCTTGCGCGTGGTTTGATTTTTGTGATTGGTTAAATTTCAACAATGACTGCTGTTTCTGTGTTCGTCTTTTTGTGCAAGGTAATTTAAAATGAATATTTAAAACAGAAGTAATATTAAATACACAACATGGTGTAGGGTCGCAGATGCAACAAGACGCAGACACAAGATTATCTGCAAATTTTTAATAAATTTAGTGTATGTTATTATGAGTATATCTACCTCTACAAATATTAAATCCACTTACCAACATTTACATCCATCGAAGCTGCAGATTTATCAGTTTTTGGATCACTAATCAACATGATTTTCAATCCATTGCTCAGCCGTAATCCTCTATACTGGCGCTTGTCTGAATCAGACTTTATTACGCGATTGCAGACACTGAGAATAAATGGACAAGTTAATCGCTTATTGACATTAACAGCAGTCATTTATCTGTAACTGAAATGGGCATATTTATTCAAAAAAGTAGTTCAACATAAATAATTAGGCATAATTATTCAATGAAGTAAGTCCAACATAAATTATTAGTTTCTGGGTATCATTAGGGACAAGATACAGATAACACATCAATCTATCCATACGGTACCTCTAAATACTACAAGATTGCTTAGACTGCTTGGATCGCATGGAGCGCTTGGATCGCTTACTATACTTCGTAATTACAAAAGCCATGATATTAATGTAAGGATTAAGGTTAAAGTAAGTTCTGGGGTTAAAATTAGTGTTTGGGACAGGATTAGACTTACTTTTCATAGCAATCTAAGCGATCCTGTAGTATTTAGAGGCATCCTATCCATATTCGTATAAAACTTGTATAAAACCAATTCTTACCTCACAATGTCGTCTAACCGCTGTGGTACTAATTTCGAGCCACTACGTTTGTTAGATTTGGTCGGTGACATGGTAATCAATGATTTGTAAGAGTACCAACAGTTCAACAATTGACCATTTACTTTAGTCCTAAGCATGCAGTTAACTTTATTGCTAAGTAACAAAAAACTCTTTATGACTCACTAATTTATTGGTTACTCACGTGAGTGGTACTTTCCCTGAGTAAAAACATGTGGTTTAAAATGTATTTTAAAAATGAATTTTAATTTTATGGTTGTTCCTGGTGGTGTAACGATTACGTTTTAGAATTTAACAGGGTCCTTGCTGGATTACTTAAGGGCCAGTTATAAACGAAGATGTCTTTTTGAATATTTTTTTTTGTTTTGAATAGGGGATATACGCAAGTCGTCATACGACACAACTTAGGCCTATGTCAGACTGGATAACTTACATCAGGTCATATAACTCGCACCAAAATAAGCGATGGATACACGTCTACACTATGAGTGATTTTCATATACGTTAATCTAATTATTTCTCGCTTCGGGAACAAAACTGTTATATTTGAAGACGCAGAATACAACTTTATTGGATCGAGGTATAATTACTTTTATTAGCATCAACCACACCACAGCGGTTAAAATGGCGCGATAAAATTTGTCGGCACTTCCAGTGCGGTAACTTCCAATTAGACTTCGAATTTGAGATTAAGACTTGACGAATCGTGGCGACTACAATAATTAGTAGGCGTTACGTGGAGAGTAAACTTATAGACTTTTCGCTGCGCCGCGTTAGGCGCCTTTTTAGCAAGGTTATAGCCTACGCTGCAGCATTCAGCCGCGAAAATCTCGAGCCCACGACATCACGTACGATATTCCACATGATTCGGTAAGAAGGACAGCAGAAGGTTTCTGCAGAAACATACACAGCCTAAGGCAAAATGGGTTTTACAAACAGTAGTGCTAATATTTTCTTAATTCGGCTGATTAGCTTTGTGGGTTAGTGCTTTTCAACCTAAAGGCTTCCGATTCGAAACTAGTCACTAGCTAGTCGGTGTGTCCTTGGGCAAGACACTTAACAGACTAATAACTTCTAACAAATTGAAGGAACCTGTAAATCATACACAACACACTGCCATAGCTTTGGTAACTCGACGGTGGGCGAGAGGTGATCTGACGATTGCCTGTGTGTTAACCCTCTTTGTTTTTCCATTCACGGAAACAAACATGAATATCGTATCACATCCCTTTATTATAGGCATATATTGTCCACACTTAAAAATAGTTAAATTTGAATTTAAAATAGGTCATTAACCCAATAGTGTCAACTACTTGTTATATGTATAACCATATTATGTGTATTGTGGTTTAAAACAAATTTCTCCTAGGTTTACAAAAGATTTACAGCTAAAAGTTAGAAACTACAAGACACTGATAGTACTTCAAACCATCATGCAATATGTTAAAAAGGAAGTCATTAAAGTATCGTGTATTGAAGCTCAGAAAGATTACTTCACTAAATCACAGCACGATTATGTAACAAAACTGAAAATACTAAAAATATCGGTAACCAAACATATTTTCCTTTTTTTGTTGAAATTTAACCAGTTTAGTTAGTTTTTGTTCATTTAAAAGCAATAATTAATGGAAGTGTGGAAGTTTTTTTTTGCTCCTTTAAAATGTAATAATTAATGAAACACGCACTTAAATTATAGCAAAGGAAATTAAGAAATAAATGGCACACCGACAGCCACTAAATAGAAAACACAGTGCAATGCCCAAGGACACACACATAAACTTATACAGAGATGAACCGCCCAAGCAAAACTTACTTTGAGAACATTGGCGTTATAGTTTGTATTATTAAGAATTTCATGTATGGGGAAATATTTCCTTCGTGTGCAAGTTTAACGTAAAAAATCTTCCCGTAATTAATTTGATAGACGTTGCGCATATATATTATATGTACCGGAACACGGGTAAAGAGTGGTTGTTATTCTTGTGTGATTTTAGTGCGTCTTACTATTTACAATAATCCAAATAGTTTACATTAAAGTAAACAGGTTTATGCACTCTTAAAATACTGTATATATGTTATGGTTTAAGTATGGCTGAAAGCATTTATATAACGAGCGTTACGTTAATAGTTTATTTCTTTTTTTAGACGTGTTCTAACGACTGTCGTTTTGCCGTTTTTTTCCCGTTTTCCAAATTTTTACCGATAGTCCCGCTTCGTGTTTTCATCGTGGAAGCAAAAAATAAACTAAACTAAACTACGTACAGACATTATACGAACACTCAAAGTTTGATTGCAAAGTTTATTTAATTCTTATTTAAACCGAACAACACATTGATGCTTTTGATCTGTAAAATAAAATGGATTAATCTTATATGCTGAACTGTTATTATAAAGGACAAAGAAAAAATAGAAAAAAACTAGCAGGATAAGTTTCCAATCTACCAATTGTTCTTGTCTTCTTCTATTTCAATGGCTTGTTCCTCGGCATCCATTGCTGAAAATTAAGTCACAAAAATAACAATTATCATTATATTAATCTCGGGTTAAGTTTCAGTTTGGAAATGCCGTAGTGGATGCTACCTATTCCACCAATGTGAACAAAAGGTTAGGTTAAGCTGATTATGTACGGGATTTGTTACAACAAGGCTGTTATTACAAGCCGCGGATCACAGTCTTCTCGCTGTTTTGCTTATGATAGAAATGAAAGTTAAAATTTAAACATACTTTTAAACATTTTGCGATCAAGGTAATTTCGATTGTTGTTCTTGCCGACCTAACCACTTTGGTAAGCATTTACTACCAGCAACCACTAAGTAGACACCGGTGAAATGTCTTTACAAAACAGATTACCTTTCTCTGCTCGGTCAATTTTTTTTTCGTTTGCATCGGCTGTACGACGTCGACGTCGACGTCGACGCCACGCGTCGGTTTCAGCGCTCATCATAACCAGGGCAACGGCAAGCATGAGTACGATAAGTGACTTGTTCATCTGTAACAATTCGAGCGTCAATATTGGTTAGAAATGCAATAAAACAACACTTACCTTTGTAGTCAGTGTTCATAAAAACGTTCTAATAAAATTCTGCGGCAAAGCTCTTGCATTTATAGCAAAAAAATATGTTGTTGTTTTAAAGACATTTCTTCTGGCTTCGCAAAATTACCAGCTAGAACGGAGAAATTAAAAGACACCAAAGACTAATCAAAACAACATGCAGTATGCTAAAGGGGAAGTCATTAGGTTATTGTTCCAAAGCTTGAAAATATAATATTACCACCGCAGCACGTTAAATGTAACAATAGTCAAAATATATATTTAAAAGACCGATAAAAGAAACCAAACATAGTTCTTTTCGCCTATTAAAAAGTAAATAAATTAAGCTTAAGGTAATTGTTTTTGCTCGCTTAAAAAGCAACAATAAAAGTAACACGCACTTAAAATATAGCAAAAGATAAGCGGACAGACACAGAAGCTCATGGGGATAAACCGCTGACGGCAAACTCACCAGTTTGAGAACGTTGGCGTAGTATTACTCTCAAATAGTATTACTACAAAACGGTCGTGTCCTTGGGTGCGGCACTTATAAAGGTCACCTGAAGGCGGTGGATTAATCTCTCTCCAAATACGTCTTTACAATTCAGGTTGCTGGCGCCATTTATTATTTAACCCAAGAACCCTCAGCATCATCCATGGACACTCGGTATATGGTTGGCCATCGACGTCATAATTCAGTAAAATAACCTTTCATCTGGCCAAGAGTGTCATAATTCGACCATTTACGCCATCGTGCGGCAAAATTGTCTGAATTGTGACACTGATGGCCAACGACGTCGATGTTTTTGTCGGCAAGTTAAATGCGCGCTGGTAATTTATAAACGCGTATTTAATTTGTGAACGCGTTGACATTTTTTCCGGACGATGTGCAAAGAGACGAATTGTGACACTTTTGGCGAGGTGAAAGGTTACCAGCGCGCTGCTAATTGGGTGCGCGCTGCAAAATTAAGTACGCGCACTTAAATTAGCAGCGCACTGATTTTACTGAATTATGACATCGATGGCCAAACATACTCGTTAACAGTCTAGATAAAATCTAGATCCTTAATGTCCGTCAACCGAAAAATGTTATGTAAAACTACAATTATTTTGTTATGGTCAATTACTGTATGTAAAAAGAAAAAGGTTTAAACACAATTGTAACTAACAGATACATCAACCACTCCTAGCTGGGCGGCTACATAGTTTTCGATCATGTGCAGAACAATGTACATAAACAGAGCTTATGTGTAGTGCTCTGTAAACGTAAACACAATCTAACCGTTTACTTATACGTGATTTTAGGATGAATTTAAGGGTTAATTTAATAGACATTGCGCATAAATATTATTTATACTGGAACACGGCTGAAGAGTGGATATTATTCTCGTGTGGTTTTAGTGCGTCTTACTTGTTACATTAATCCAAATAGTTTACATTAAAGTAAACAGGCTTATGCACTCTCAAAATACTGTATATATATTATGGTTTATAACCGATTATACATTTTAAGTATGGCTGAAAGCATTTATATAACAAGCGTTACGTACAGACTTTATACGAACACTCAGAGTTTGTTTGCAAAGTTTATTTAATTCTTATTTAAACCGAACAACACATTGATTCTTTTGATCTGTAAAATAAAAGGATTTATCCTATGTGTTGAACTGTTATTATAAAGGATAAAGAAAAAATATAAAAACAAACTAGCAGGATAAGTTTCCAATCTACCAATTGTTTTCGTCTTCTTCTATTTCAATGGCTTGTTCCTCGGCATCCATTGCTGAAAATTAAGTCACAAAAATAACAATTATCATTATATTAATCTCGGGCTAAGTTTCAGTTTGGAAATGGCGATGTAGATGATACTTATTCCACCAATGTGAACAAAAGGTTAGGTTAAGCTGATTATGTACGGGATTTGTTAAAACAAAGCTGTTATTACATGCCGCAGATCATGTATTCACACTGTTTTGCTTAGAAAAAGTGAAAGTTAAAATTTAAACATACTTTTAAACATTTTCTGATCGAGACAATTTCGATTGTCGTCCTTGCTGACCTAACCACCAGTTCCCTTATGTCCGTCAACCGAAAATGTTTATAAAACTTCAATCATTTTGTTAGGGTCAATTACTGTATGTAAAAAAAATAGGTTTAAACACAATTGTAACTAACAGATACATCAGCCACTCCCAGTTGGGCGGCTACATAGTTTTCGATCATGTGCAGAACAATGTACAAAACGGAGCTATGTGTGGTGATTATAATGCTCCGTAAACGTAAACATATTCTAACCGTTTACTTATACGTTTTGGGATGAATTTAAAAGGGCAATTGCCCACGTTATCGCACTTCGTGGTATTCTGTCCAGTCATCGTGTGGTTAAGTCTACTGTATTAGAATGGCCAAGTAAAATGATATGTGAAGTAAAACAACAATTTAATAGATTCACACACATCTACACACAAATATAATCAAAGTTAAATGGTGTCGAGTGCAGCATGTCGTGATAGTTAAATTTAAATATTTTGAAATAGTTCATAAACCTAATAATCTGGACTATACATGTTATATGTACAAAAACATTTTGGTGTTGCGACTTAAAACAAATTTCTTCTAGTTTGACAAATGATTTACAGCGAAGACAGAAATCACAAGACACTATAGAAATGTTTCAAACCATCATGCAATATGTTAAAAAGGAAGTCATTAAAGTATTGTGTATACTGAAACCCGGAGAGATTAATTCACTAACCAATGTGGTCAACCACGGTATGTCGCGATACAATATAATAAGACTTCAGTGTATGTTACTTTACTAAAGATAATTGACAGCCAGGGTTGTGGGAATAAGCTTAATATTTTGTGCTCGCACCGTCCATGTGAGTTTAGTTTATTTTTGTTGCCACGATGAAAACACACAACCCGGCCTTTGTTACTTCCGCGGATAAAGCAACGGGTTCCTAGTTCAAAAATGACACATATCGTTAACTAAAAAATCAATTTTGTCCTGTGGTTATAATTGGTGGTAAGTGATGATACGGAGGGATACGATGATAAGATAATGTTAGTACAAGAACGGCTGTAACGACGCTACGTTACGGCTAATCAGATGATATGACGGTTATATACGATGATATGATTTTTCGTGGTTAATAAATTTTCCTTTTAACGGTAAGAAAAATCGCTATCAGAATAAAATCATACACTGCAACTTATAAGGGTAACTGTATCGGAAGGAAAGAAACTCATTTATGGCGTAGAATTATATAGAACGGTCAAACATAGACATCAAGAAAACATGTAAACAAAAGAAATAAATAGTGGGTCTGGACATCTTACAGCGCTCTACAAATATTGGAAACCAGAAAAGTGCAACGAGAATTTTAACCAAGTTTTCACCACCATTATAAGCTATATATTTCTGCATTGTCCGACCGGTTGGTCTAGCGTTCAATCGAAAGGTTGCAGTTGCGAAACTGGTCGCTAGCTAGACGGTTGTGTCCTTGGGCAAGGCACTTTACGGACATTGCCTGAACCCAGTGGATTAATGGGTTCTACCAAATTGAAGGAACGTGTCTATTATTTGCAACACACTGCAATAGCTCCAATGGTTAATTCGGGGAATTCCCCTGGGGTTATTACATAAATTTCTGCTTTTACATATCTGATTATGTTATCTAAGTTAGATGTTTGATAATCTAACAAACAGTTTTAATCCGTTTTGGCGACTCCTTGTTGGAGATGTCGGCGCGAGATGGCATGCCTGTTACAACCATGATTTAAAAACAAATCATAATTTTCAGGGTATTATCCTAGGTATTTTATTTCTCTTTGCTCAATGGTACAATGGCGGATAGGGAACTAAAAGTTCAGCCATACAAGCGCTATGCCCAAAAAAACTTATTAAAAAAAATATCGATTTGATTTTTCACCTCCCAGGGGAATTTTTTAGGTATATTACGCAAAATTTTAGTTTCTACATATCTAGACCATGTTTTCTAACAAATAACAAAGTTTCATTGCGATTCCATAACTTTTTTAGTAGATGACGGGGCCACAAGCCGTGTCTGTCACAATAATGATTTAGAAACAAATCTTCATTTTTAGGGTATTTCCCTAGGTAAATATTTTGTTTCTTCTAATTGGTAAAGCAGTGGCTAACACACTATTATTTTACTAAATTTGATCAAAATTGGATCAGCCGTTCAAGCGCTATGCCCAAAAATGCTAAATTTTTAGAAAAAATACCGTTTTGGTTTTTGCTCTACCAGGGGAATTCCACTTGGTATATAACCCAAAATTTTAGTTTCTGCATATCTATACCATACCATGTGTTCTAACAAATGACAAAGTTTCGTTGCGATTGCATTACCCTTTCTGGTAGATGTCGAAGCCACAAGCGGTTTCAGCGCTCATCATAACTATAGGGCAACGGCAAGCATGAGTACAATAAGTGATTTGTTCATCTGTAACAATTCGAGCGTTAATAAGCAACAATAAAAGTAACACACACTTAAAAAATAAGTGGACAGACACAGAAGCTCACGAGGATAAACCGCTGACGGTAGAATCACCAGTTTAAGAACATTGGCGTAGTATAACTTTAAATAGTATTACTACAAAACGGTCGTGTCCTTTGATGCGGCACTTATAAAGGTCACATGAAGGCGGGGGATTAATCTTTACAATTCAGGTTGCTGGCGCCCTTTATTAATTAACCCAAGAACCCTTAGCATCATCCATGGACACTCGGTGTATGGTTGGCCATCGATGTCATAATTCAGTAAAATAACCTTTCATCTGGCCAAGAGTGTCATAATTCGACCATTTACGCCACCGTGCGGCAAAATTGTCTGAATTGTGACACTGATGGCCTACGACGTCGATGTTTTTGTCGGCAAGTTAAGTGCGCTGGTAATTTATGAACGCTTATTTAATTTGTGAACGCGTTGACATTTTTCCGCACGATAAATTAAGTACGCGCACTTAAATTAGCAGCGCACTGATTTTACTGAATTATGACATCGATGGCCAAACATACTCGTTAACAGTCTAGATAAAATCTAGATCCTTAATGTCCGTCAACCGAAAAATTTTATGTAAAACTACAATTATTTTGTTAGGGTCAATTACTGTATATAAAAAGAAAAAGGTTTAAACACAATTGTAACTAACAGGTACATCACCACTCCTAGCTGGGCGGCTACATAGTTTTCGATCATGTGCAGAACAATGTACAAAAACGCAGCTATATGTGTAGTGCTCCGTAAACGTATATATAATTTAACCCTTTACTTATGCGTTATTTAAGAATAAATTTAAGGGTAAATTTGATAGACATTGCGCATATATATTATTTATACCGGAACACGGGTGAAGTGGTTGTTATTCTCGTGTGATTTTAGTGCGTCTTACTATTTACATTTATCCAAATAGATTACTTTAAAGTAAACAGGCTTATGCACTCTCAAAATACTGTATATATGTTATGGTTTATAACCAATTATACATTTTTAAGAATAGCTGAAGGCATTTATATAACGAACGTTAAGTATAGGCATTTAAACGAACACTCAAAGTCTGATTGCAAAGTTTATTTAATTCTTATTTAAACCGAACAACACATTGATTCTTTTGATCTGTAAAATAAAAGGATTAATCTTATGTGTTGAACTGTTATTATAAAGGACAAAGAAAAAATAGAAAACTAGCAGGATAAGTTTTCAACCTACCAATTGTTTTCGTCTTCTTCTGTTTCAATGGCTTGTTCCTCGGCATCCATTGCTGAAAATTAAGTCACATAAATAACAATTATCATTATATTAATCGCGGGTTAAGTTTCAGTTTGGAAATGCCGATGTAGATGATACTTATTCCACCAATGTGAACAAAAGGTTAGGTTAAGCTGATTATGTACGGGATTTGTTACAACAAGGGTGCTATTACAAGCCGCGGATCACAGGCTTCCCACTGTTTTGCTTAGGATATAAGTGAAAGTTAAAATTTGAACAAACTTTTAAACATTTTTCGATTGAGGCAATTTCGATTGTTGTCATTGCCAACCTAGCCACTTTGATAAGCATTTACTGCCAGCAACCACTAAGTAGACACCGGTGAAATGTCATTACAAAACAGTTTACCTTTTTCTGCTCGGTCAAATTTTTTTTCGTTCGTATCGGCTCTACGACGTCGACGCCACGCGTCGGTTTCAGCGCTCATCATAACTAGGGCAACGGCAAGCATGAGTACGATAAGTGATTTGTTCATCTGTAACAATTCGAGCGTTAATATTGGTTAAGAAATGCAGTAAAACAACACTTACCTTTGTAGTCAGTCTTTACAAATACGTTCTATTATTATTCTGCGGCAAAGCTCTTGTATTTATACCCGAAAAATATGTTGTTGTTTTAAACACATACCTTATGGTTTCGCAAAATTAACAGCTAGAACGGAGAAATTAAAAGACACTAATAACTGTCCAAAACACAATGCAGTATGCTAAAGGGGAAGTCATTAGGTTTCTGTAACAAAACTTAAAATTATAATATTACCACCGCAGCACGTTAAATGTAACAATAGTAAAAATATATATTTAAAAGATTGATAAAAGTCAACAAACACATTTGTTGTTGAAATTTTAATAAATTAAAAGTAACACGCACTTAAAATATAGCAAAAGATAAGTGGACAGACACAGAAGCTCACGGTGCTAAACCGCTGACGGTAGAATCACCAGTTTGAGTACATAGGCGTAGTATTACTTCAAATAGTATTACTACAAAACGAGCGTGTCCTTGGGTGCGGCACTTATAAAGGACACCTGAAGGCAATGGATTTTTTGGTGGTAAGCCAGAAATAAGTCTACTCGGGGTAGTATCCCTACTAGGTGGATGCTGGCAGACACTCTCCACGAGTACCTCCACAGCGTGCAATCCACGTTTTCGTAAAGTAATTTTTTTTTACCTTATTTAAATAAAATGTGCGCGCACCTAAATTAACAGCGCGCTGATTTTACTGAATTGTGAAACTGATGTCTAACGACGGTCGATGTTTTTGTCAGAAAGTTAAATGCACTCTGGTTATTTATGAACGCGTACTCAATTTGTGAACGCGTTGGCAATTTTGCCGCTTGATGGCCCAAAAAGACGAATTGTGACACTTTGGGCGAGGTGAAAAATTACCAGCGCGCTGCTAAATTGAGTGAGTTGACTGAATTATGACATCGATGGCCAACCATACTTGTTAACAGTCTAGTTCCCTTATGTCCGTCAACCGAAAATGTTTATAAAACTTTCATTATTTTGTTAGGGTCAATTATTGTATATAAAAAGAAAAAGGTTTAAACACAATTGTAACTAACAGATACACCAACCACTCCTAGCTGGGCGGCTACATAGTTTTCGATCATGTGCAGAACAATGTACAAAAACGTAGCTATGTGTTGTGATTATAATGCTCCGTAAACGTAGACATATTATAACCGTTTACTTATACGTTATTTTAGGATGAATTTAAAAGCGCAATCGCCCACGATATCGCACTTCTTGGTGTTCTGTCCAGTCATCGTGTGATTAAGTCTACTGTATTAGAATGGCCAAGTAAACTGATATGTGAAGTAAAACAACAATTTAATAGATTCACACACATCTACACACAAATATGATTATATTTAAATGGTGTCGAGCGCAGCATGTCGTGATAGTTAAATTTGAATTTAAACATTTTGAAGTAGTTCATAAACCTAATAATCTGGATTCTGGACTATACATGTTATATGTACAACAACATTTGTGTGTTGCGACTTAAAACAAAAATTCGTCTAGTTTGACAAATTATTTTCAGCGAAGTCAAAAATCACAAGACACTATAGAGATGTTTCAAACCATCATGCAATATGTTTAAAAGGAAGTCATTATAGTATTGTGTCCTGAAGACCGGAGAGATTATTTCACTAACCAATGTGGTCAACCACGGTATGTCGCGATACAATATAACAAGACTTCAGTGTATGTTACTTTACTAAAGATAGTACGGTCGTGTGGCCAAATGGTTAACGCAACCGTTACGTATACCCAACTCTTATACAAAAAAACGGTCTTAGTGACGAGCCCATCATTGGTTCGAAACTTGGTTCGAAACTTGGCTCGGTAAAAAAATAAAATAAATACTTTACTAAAGATAATTGACAGCCAGGGTTATGGGAATAAACTTGTTATTTTGTGCTTGCACCGTCCGTGAATATTTAGTTTATTTTAGTTGCCACGATGAAAACACACAACACGGCCTTTGTTACCTTTTCTTCTTTTAAAACTGAAATAGAGTACTATGGCTATATACAGTGGGATCAAATAACGTGATGGGTTATTGCGTTGCCATTAGTCAAATGGTTTCTTATAACCGCGTTTTTTATTGGTGCGCCGCAGTCATAGGAACTGCAGATTGGTTGATTTAACCACGCGTCTTGGTTGATTAGTGTGTTTGGTTTTATTTAAACGACGGTTTTCTACAAAAGATTTTTTTTGCAAAGGGCGTTAGACTAATACAAAACGGAGGCAAAGTACAGATATGGCAAAAACAGCAGGGAAAATATATGTACATAATACTTCACATGAGCCCAGACCATTTTGAATTGTGTTTCCATAAGGTGTTGTTACTAATAGCGACCATTTTTTCCTAAAGTTTTACATTTGCCACAAAATCAATAAATGCATTTACAAAGGGACTTTTTTTGGATTTTACTACGATAGATAATATATCTTGCACATAAAATAAGGCAATTCAGCAGATTACTGTTATTTTCGAGGGCTCCGAATATCATATTCGTGTGGCTCAGTAAAAGCGGTATTCTTAAACTAGCAGCAATCCAATTTTCGGTTTCGTTCCAAAACTTGACGGTATGTATGCAGGTACAAAATAGATGGGTAAGTGTTTCCGGCTCAGTGAGGCACATTTCCCATTTATCAATTATCTTTAATTTATATAGTTGAGTGTTTGTTACAATGGCTCTGAGATTCAGTTTAATTTGGAATGAGCGAAGGCGTGTTTCGATAGTTGATTTGTAAGTATTGATGTATATATTACTCCAGAAAGAGCCGTCAACATCTTTAAAGTTGCACTCCAGTTCCCATTGCAATTGGTATTTTCGAGGCTTCGTTACAACATGTTCGAGGGCTGCGTTGTAGAAGTCTTTACTTGGCGGTTGGTTTCTGGTGCATCGCCGGGAGGAAGAGATGATTCCCGCCAGTTAACTGGCAAGGCCGTGATTATCTGGGCGTCCCGCATTTTTTCACTTTCCGTTTCCGAAAGATGATACCTTTGCATTAAAGTTTCGAAACTGTGAATTTGGCCGGTTTCCGAAAGGATGTCTCCGAACACGCAGATCCCTGACTTTGCCCAATTCGTAAAAAGTACAGGTTTTCGTTTAACCTGAATGTTTTTGTTTAGCCAGAGTGGTTGGTCATTGGTTGTCATTTGACCTTTTCTTCTAATCATCTTGATCCAACTCATTACGTTGCTGTGTAAGGTGCGTAGCGGTAGCAGAGTCTTGTAAATTTTGTTGTGTAATGCTAGGATTTTGTTTAGCGTATCTTGTGAGGTTAGATAAGTTTCTATATCTTTCAATGGAGCGCTATAGTCAGGGTTCATGAATTGTTTTATAAATTTACAGCGGAGACTAGTAATATATGACCGTATGTCAATCATGTTAGTTCCACCTTCTGCAATATTATTTATTAATATAGATCTCTTTGCCCTTTCCCAACCGGAGACCCAAATAAATTGAAACAGCTCTTTGTTTAAACGACGTACGAATGGTTCTGGTATGTCTGTTGGCACCATGCTAATTCTGTAAAGTAATGTTGGAATTACAAGGCTTTTAATTACGGTAACTCTTCCTAAAAGTGTTAGCCCGCGAGATGACCAGATGTTTAAAATCCTATTAATGTTGTCAATACAAGTATCGAAGTTCAAGTTGAATATGGATTGCTTTTTTCCCGAGATTGGTATTACCACACCGAGATTGGTATTACCACATATTTTAGGGTGTCTGATGGCCATGTTAGTGCTTTCCCCTCCAGCGGTTTGAGTATACAGCCTTTTTTAGTTCCGATGTAAAAAGCACATGATTTGTTGGTATTTAGCTTGCATCCTGATAAATGACCATAAAGATCCAAAATATTCATGCTTGTTACGATGTCTTCTCGTGAACCGTTCGTAATTATGAGAGAGTCGTCTGCGTACATTGACACTTTTAACCTCAAGCTTCCAATTGATATTCCCTATAAGTTTTGGCATTGTTGAATTGCAAGACCCAATGTTTCGATAGCAAATAAAAATAGTGTTGGAGAGAGAAGATCACCCTGCCTCACGCCACGTTTTATCGGAAAGTGTCTTGATCATGTAAATTAGGTTTGGTCCAATTCCGAAGTGTTCCAGTGTGGTGAAGAGATATTCCCAGCGTACCGAATCAAATGCTTTTTTTAAGTCCAGTGCAAGCAGTGCTCCGGGCACACGGGCTGTATCTGCATAATCCATTATATCGAATAGAAGTCTTATGCTGTTGGCTATTTGCCGATTCTTTATGAAGCCATTTTGCGTTGGACCGATGACATCCGGAACTAACTTTTTGAGCCGTAGGTTAATCACACTAGACAAAAGTTTGTAATCCACATTAAGCAGAGTGATAGGGCGGTAACTGTCTGTAGAGGCTGCTTTTTTTCCCGGTTTTAAAATCAGAGTTATAACCCCAGTATTTGACGAATCTGGCAATTTCGCTTGCGCAAATGACTGTCTTTTATGTCTTTCCAGAAAGTTTTGTAAAATTCAGCTGTATAGCCATCAAGATCAGGCGATTTATTGTTCTTCATGTTGCGTAGTGCTGTGCAACATTCAGTTTCAGTTATTTCGCCCTCGCATTGTTCTTGTTTGTCCGAAGCAATCTTAGGAATCCTTAGAACTTTAAGGAATTTATCAAAATCCACTTTCGTTATGTTATCAGTAGTAGGTGCATAAAGGTCACGGAAGAAATTGTGCAATGACTCCAGATATTCCTCGATGGTTCCGATATTGATTCCTGTTCCGTGTGGAGACAGCGTATTACTTTTTTGCTAGTGTTAGTTTTTTCTAGTCCTAAGAAATACTTCGTGTTTTTCTCCCCTTGCTCGGCCCACCTTGCACGGCTTCGGACCATTGCCCCCTTGCTGTTTAGGTCGGCAAGTTCGTCGAGTTGCATTTGAGTTGCTCTTAGCGTTGCAGCCAGTGTAACCACTTCGCTGGTATTTGCATTTGCTATCTTACTTGACGTTAACGAAAGGGCGTTTTCATAGTTGTTGTTGTTTTTTCCCTGTTCTTTCGTTTTTTAATTGCGCTATATTGAATGCAATGGCCCCTTAGAACAGCCTTCAACGTGTTCCACAGTGTCCCTGGTGAAACCCCACAATTCTCATTGTGTAATTTAAAGTCTGAGATTTTATCTTTAATCAGGTTGACGAAATTTTCGTCATGAAGCAACATGTTGTTGAATTTCCAGTAACCACGACCTCGGTCTCGTTCATCAGTTTGAATTTCTGCTGTGACAATCTGATGATCGGAATGAACACTGGGTACTATGCTTGCCGAAATTGTTCTACCGGATAGACTTTGGGACAATAAAATAAAGTCTATTCGGCTTCCGACTACTGGAGACTTTTGATAATCTTCTGAATTGTTTTTTGTCTGGGTGAAGTATTCTAAATATATTAAGTAACTGAAAATGGCACATTATCTCGGATAGATGTCTTCTTGCTTGTGAATTATGGTGTAGCGCGCTTCCACCGACTTTATCTAATTCATCGAGATTATTGTGTTGAAGTCTCCAGCGGCAATTATGTCAGTATTTTTATATTTGTTTAGGTTGTTCGTGAGAGTTTTCCAAAATTTCGCTTCAAATTTATTTGGTGCATAAATGCATACCCCGGTAAAGGTAATGTTGTTTAAAGTGACGTTGGCTAACAGCGTCCTTCCTTCGGGATCGAGTGTTGTGTCATTAATATTAACCTTTTGACTTTTAGGTACTAATAGAGCCACCCCAGCGGATCTATTGGTACCATTTGCGAAAATTATTTCACCTCCCCATTCCATTTTCCACTGTTTTTCACATTCTTTTGTACAATGTGTTTATTGTAACAAAATCATATTGTATTTCTTACCTTTAAGGTAATGGAATATCGCTCTTCGTTTTTTCTTATTCCTAATTCCTGCCACATTGAACGAAGCAATTTGTAAACGGCTCGCCATTAATATCCTTTAAGATGTAGCATTTCTTCCCGAGTCTATCCAGTTGAATACGGCTCCGCAGCGACATTTCGTGGATGATTTTTTTGATTTGCATTCGCTCCCGGCATATCCACAAACACAAAGGAATATAACATTTTTACATTCTGGGTTGCTGCAATCTTTATAATTTCCAGATGACGTTTCAATACTGAGTGTGCCACAAGGGCAGATGATTGAGTCGGCATCACAGGTTAAACAACTGACTATATGGGTTTCATTTCTTCAGCTCGGGTTGAAATTCTTTACAGCAGGGCAATATTAGCATACGTTCCCTGCAGACTGCACAGCTGGTTGTGGTTTGGGACGTGTCGACTAAAAAGCGAGCGTCATTATTGCAACATGGTTTGGCAACTTTGTATTCTGATGCGCAATTAAAACAATGAAATTTGTTGTTTTCTTCTTGTATTAGACCTTCTCGGTTACATTTAGGACATCGGACCTCCATGTTATTGACGTTGAGGCTCATTGATTTTGTTGCCGGCAAGGGAACATCTTCAGGGCTGCTAAGAAGGCGTTTATTTCCTCTGTTTTCCTGCGATATTTTAATTTCCTTTAAGCCAGAATTGGCGTCTTTTTTGGCATGAACGTGTTGGAGTTGAGTGCCTTCAGCAAAGCTTGCTTCTTTAACAAGTTTGTCATCAGTCTGTGCAGCACCGACACGTGCTCGAGGCCTGTTCTCGGGGATCGTTGTGCTGGCTTCAACTGCTTTGCTCTCCAGTTTAGGAAAATCCAATTCGCGCATTTTACATTCGGATTGTTTATGTCCTGGCTCCTGACAATATTTACATGTGCGAACTTGGCCGGTGTATGTCACATACAATTCAAAATCGTTGATGTTAATATAGCTCGGTATGGGGTTTAAATTTAAATCTTCTTTTGACACCGATAATATTCTCATACCAAATATGAGCCCTAGCTTATTGAGTTTGCTTTGTACGTTGTGAATAGGAAGGTAGTTCTTTTCAAAAAAGGCCTTAATATCGTCGTTTTTTAGTGGCACTGGTACCCATCCTATAGCTATATTAATTTTTGAACTTGCATATAATCGCACGAATTTGATCTTTTCGTTCCTTGTAGCATATCCGCCAATTTAATAACACTTTCTCGGTCTGTACAGGTAAAATCCACAAGATTTCCCTTTCTTTCGGCTATTCCCTTCAGCTTTTCCACCGGAAAATTCACTTCTTTAATAAGATCACATAATTCCGACCCTGACATCAGTTTAAACGTTCTTGCTGCTAAGCAGTTGGGCCTCTTTAACTCTGAGACCTTGTGTGCAATCGATGCATAAGTTTTCTCTGCCATTTTTCGCACCCGCACGCTAGCCGTGCAAATCGTAAATGGTTTTCTACAAAAGAGAATAACTGCAATCTAAACTCCCTTACTTAAAAATTTTGAGACCATACCCCTCCGTACATCGGCAACTTTTCCCCAACAAAATAGCCAGCACAATCAACACATTTATTTATCAAAGCACTGCTCCACTATAACAAAACTTTATAGTTAAAGCAGAACACCGGCGCGCACCCCAGCACATGCTGCTTTTAACCAAACAAACATTGGGGAATCACACCCATTGTTACTCAGCAAAACACTCGTTTAAAAACAATGACTAAGGGGGGGTACCACTCGTCACATCCGCCCGAGCATAGAGGTCTTAATTGGTTAAACACCATCTTGAACTTAAACCAAATGAGGAAAAGCAAAATGCGTGATTAAGAAACGAAATTCAAGTAAATCATAGAAATCCTAATAATTAAATAAAACAAGAGATCTCGCAGTTTTAGGTTCGCAACTGGTCGCTATAGCTAACCTAAAAATTATTCCAGTCCTAACGCCCCTTGCAGTATTCCATTCAATATGATAATCCTATCCTCTTTTCTTTCGTCGAGGTGGAGAATATTTCACAGACTAATTATTGCGGAAAAAGTGATTGTGGTCACCAAAGCCTGCTGCTGTTCTAGCAGTATCGATAGGATAGAATAGGATAGGATATTTATCTTCATCCCCGTGAATGGGAAAACCAAGGGGGTTAACATACGGGCAATCGTCAGATCACCTCGCGCCCATTGTCGGATTACCGGAACTATTGCAGTGTGTTGTATATGATAGACACGTTCCTTCAATTTGGTAGAACCCATTAATCCGCTGGGTTCAGGCAATGTCCGTAAAGTGCCTTGCCCAAGGACACAACCGACTAGCTAGCGACCAGTTTCGCACCTGCAACCTTTCGATGGAAAGGCGACGCACTTAACCGTTAGACCAACCGGCCGGACTAATCGAGTCATTAAAAGGCACTGATTAGAATTTTCACAACTGTGAAGTCATTGTTGCATTTCGTGGAAAAATATTGTGATTTACGTACTCAACAATTGTATCACATTTTCGGTTATTTTATGTTTGACACTTGTTGTCGCTCTCTAGTTTTGTATACTGCATGCCTTTACTGGTATAGGCATAAACTTGTTCCTGTCATTAAATTACGCGACATTGGTTTGGTGGTGTGATCGTTAGGTTGCGTTAAGGTCTGCTGTCGAAAGAAAATTAAGTGTCAAAAAGCATACTGTTTAAAATGCAATGTATTGTGTAAACCGTTTATTTGTATATCTCGTAGCATTTAACAATTCATTATCTATATCTGCGCGATTAAGAACTTGTAATAATTCGCAATTACAAAATGCCAGACATAGGTTTTGCCCTAAAACAAATCCCTTTCGGAGTTTCGCCATCATGGCCGGTCAGAATCAGAAGTTGAAGTATCTAAACCAGCAAGAAGCCATAAATATCGACCAGGAACTGTTCAACGAATACAAATTTAGCGTGGATCAGTTAATGGAAATAGCTGGACTAAGTTGTGCGCATGTGGTTGCAAACGTATACCCGAAAAATGACGCAAGAGATGGAAAATTGTTAATAATTTGTGGACCTGGTAATAACGGTGGAGATGGGCTAGTCTGTGCTCGCCATTTGTCATTATTTGGTTATGATCCACACATACTTTACCCGAAAAGACCAAAGAAACCTCTTTTTGATGGTTTGGTGATTCAATGTGAGAAAATGGGCCTAACCTTCTTAGATGTCATGCCATCTTTGGAAGAAATTCAACAAAACTACATATGTATAGTGGATGCTATTTTTGGATTCAGTTTTAGCAGCAGCTCACCTATTAGAGCTCCCTTTGACGAAATAATCGACAAACTTGTCAAAGTAAATAAAACTCCAATTTGCAGTATTGATATACCATCTGGATGGGCTGTCGAAGAAAATGTAAAAGAAGATTCCATTAAACCTGATTGTTTAATTTCATTAACTGCTCCAAAGCTGTGTGCGAGATACTTTCAGGGAAATCATCACTATATTGGCGGTAGATTTGTACCTAAGGCTCTGGCTAAAAAATACCAATTAAACCTGCCGGATTACCCAGGAACCGATTCTATTTTAAGACTTTAAACTTTGATTTTCAAAATTAAACAACCTGCATAATATATATAAAACATATTGTTATGACTTGTATACTTATGTTTACTGTTAATCTAAGATTATACTGCTACAGTTACTACTAGGTTTTATTTGGAAAATACAATTATTTATTTCACACACTGGTACATCCACAATACACAAGTCTTACTATTTAAAATATATCAACAACACTATATAGCATGGAGAAATAAAGATATTACAATTGCCTAGCAAAATTTTTCAACAAAGGTAAGGCAGTAGTCTATTATGCACGTACATGATGGGTTGTGTTTTCATAATTGTGTACCTGAAAAATGCATACTTTGTAAAAATGTAACATCAAGTTATTCTGCGTTTCCAGTTGTAACGTTGTAATAAATTTCGTGCTGCTCTTGACGAATTTTTCGATAAAATCTAAGAACATCTATGTTTGAGCGTACACATGAGGATTTGAAATCTAGGACTCTTAACCCTTCCATGTTTCGAGCTCTTGATAATGCCACATATGCTTGACCGCATTCGAACACCCTTGACAACGACATTTCCACACAATCAAGTGACATGCCCTGACTTTTATGAATTGATATTGCCCATGCAAGTTTTAAGGGAATCTGCCTACGAACTGTGACCATATCTTGTAAAACTTTAACAGTCCAACATTCAAATTTGATAGTATGTTCGTTGTTATTTAAAAATCGGACTATTGGTAATGGCCGTTCTGTTTTTGTAAAACCTGTCACTATGCCGCGTGCTCCATTGACTAGACCTTTACTAACGTTCAAGTTTTTGGTGAGCATAACTTGTGCTCCTTTTTTCAGAGTAACCGATTTGGTATCTGGGAGCATTTTGTCGATGATTGTTGTAAAAGCAGTTGTACTGTCTTGTGCATCAAATAAAACTGGATCTCCCGACAATTTATCTAGTTGCGTTTGGTTGCTTAATTCCACATTTTCTTTGTGTGTGCAAAGCTGTGTAGCTAAAATACCATTCTGCTCTGGATTGTTTAGTCGTGTTGATTTCAAAATTCCCTCAGATTTTGCTGTACACCTACCAATACGTATTTCTTGCAGCAAGTCAATGAATTTTGAATCAGTTTGTCTATAAACATGTTTTAGCTCCCAGCAAACTTCAACACAACTTTGCCAAGCTTTACTTTGGAAACAAAGCTTAGCAGTTTCCTTTCCCTTTGAAACCGGGGGAAGCTGGAAAAAATCTCCACATAGGATAAGTTGAATCCCACCGAACGGATCAGTACAGCCTCTAACTGCTCTTGCCACTGTTTCGATTTTATCGAAAAATTCACCATTTACCATTGATATTTCATCTATAATTAGGTACCGACATGTTTTCCATTGCTTTACAACCGCTGCTCTGCTTTTAGCTAGCCCAATACAGTTTTCAATGGAAGCATTTCCACTTCCAATACCTGCAAATGCATGTAACGTTATGCCACCAATATGACATGCCGCTACACCTGTGCTAGCAGTAACTGCTGTTTGACCAGGAGGTAAAGTCCCCACAATATGACGCAACAAATAGGACTTTCCTGTTCCTGCGCTGCCGGAGAAGAAAATATTTCTTCCTTGTTTTATTAGGTTGATTACTTTGAGTTGATCTTTGTTAAGATTTTCTTGATTTAAAGTCAGCATGGTCTTTTTCAAGGGTGGCTCAGTACTTTTGTTGCTTTTATCCTGCATTGGCAAAGCGAGTTTTCTTTTCCTATTTGTTCCTTCCGCAAGTTTGGAAGTTGCAATATTTTGTCTCATTGCATTAACCGAAGCAATATCCCCTTCATTCAGTGGACTTATTTCTGTTATTTGTGATGCAATGAGAAGCTTTTTTCTGTCTGGCATCTTCTTGCTTTGTTGTTTGAAGCGAGTTAATTTAACTGATAAAACTTTGAAAAATTGTCGCAGATTTTTCGGGGGACAGTTTGATAAAAGTAAATTGACATTATGGTTGGGTAACGTTATTGCACCTTTGCCTTCTTGCATAAACTTACAATGGATTTGGATGTCATACAGCACAAATTTTCTTTCCTTTTTAGATTTTTGAGATAGTAATAAAACAATTTCTTGTTGTTCATTCCTCCATAAAGTAAGGGTTCCATTTTTTATTGTTTCCCGCTTTACAACGATTTTACCACCATTTATATTTTCAACCGAGATGTTGCAATCAATACTAGGATTTTCATTCATTATATTTAATCCTGTAAAAACTAAAACAGTGAAAATTTTATTTATATTGATTTCAACTTGATATTTCCAACAAATTGTTGCCTCAACCCAGTGAATGCTTGTTATAGGTGCAAAAAAGTAAAACTAAAACGGTTTAATGGCTTAAACCTATTACCGGTATTTGGTTTGCATTTTTCCCTTTGGTTTCGTCTAACTTAAATGGCACAAATCCAAACATAGCTGAGCTAGGTCATCCGGAGCATTAGCTATAAGTCAAAATTTGTGGGCTTTACTAATATGCCGGACAACGCACTATATCATAAGGACAGGAGCGGGACGGGATAAGGGTATATCATGATATAACCCATCCCCTTCATAAAATAACCCTGTCCCGTCCCGCTTGTGTTAATGGTGAAAACACCCCTTCGCCCTTCTGCTTACTGTTCTGCAGAAAAGTGAAGCCGAAGTTTGTTGGAGCATAACCAATTATTTGTGTCCTCGAACAGGGAATGGGTTAAACTAACAAAATTAGGAATGTCTCAACCAAAAGGTCTACAACACATTGCAATATATCCAGTAAATTGATGGTGAGCACAAGGTAATCTGACGATTGTCCTTATCTTCTGACTAAGATTGTATGCATGTATGCTAAATATATCATTCAAATACATTTAACAAATTCGGTAGAAAAAATGGAACAAACTTTATAACCTAGACAATTGTGATTGTGTCCACCATTCGGCCACTTAACCACCATGCGAAATTAATTAGAAAACGATGAAAGCAACAAAAAGTATTTTAATTCATTATAGCCCTTTATTAACATAGAGATAAACAAACATTTTATATATCACAAAATCATGGATTGGTGAATAAAATATATATTTAAATTAAAGCGTTTATTCTGACTATTATCTTAAGTATAACGACTGTCATTGTCCCACTATTTAACCAGACCCGGAAAATAGTGGCCCAACAATAAAGATAGTTGACAGATGACAGGCTAGACTTTTTAACTCTATCGAAAATATTTTACATAGATAATTAGGTTATACGAATAATATAAAACTGTACTCTCATTTTTACCCACTTAATTCTTAATTTTAAAATAAAAAACGATGTATTTTTTTTTAATTGACCAAGCCAGTTATTTAACATTCGAACAAGCACAAGAATTTATGATGACGTAATTTAAAATCGGGGATTTAAATTTTTAAAATTGGTGCGCCCATAGAGATCAAAATATAAATAATCGATTGGCAATATTTTTCGGGATATTCCATACCCTTCATAAATCTTAATCGCACACTTCAAATAACTAAGAAAACAATTCTAATGTTATATGTTATAACAATGTTATACTTGAATCACAAATTCAAAAATGTATTTACAAATTCATTGAAATACAATTTTCGATGAGTCATGGCAAGTTACGCTTAATCAGCGTGTGCACAAGTTTCCAAGCGACAGTAAAGAAGTTCGAATATATGATTGGGTTTAATGAACTGTTTATAGGAAGCAATACAATAGCAGATATTGGGTAGACTATTGAGTCCAAATCTTCTCCGAGACTAACAAATGCCATAAGGCAAATGGGTAGCCAGCAAAACATATCAGTCAAAATTAACGCCGTTATTTTTCTTTGCAATTTGAGACTGTTTGCAAGCTGTTGTGTGGAGTTGCCGCTAAATTTTGTTTTATAAATGGCAATATAAGCAAATGTTATAAAAATTAAGGCAGCAAAGTTAAATGATATTATAGTGAGAGAAAGAAAGTTTTTGTGGCCGTGTTGTTGAAGAGCGAAATATTGTGGGATACAAACTCCACTTGAGCTGTAGTAGCCAAAATACCCAAGTTCTACAGGTGCATGACCAGGAAAATGTTGCATTAAGTACGCCTGTGTATCTTCCCAGTTAAAAGGAACGGGAGGGAATTCATTTTCAGTCAAACCGCTTGCTTTTTTGGCAAAATATTTCAACTGATCTAATGAGATAATATCAGTAGGAAAAAACAAATTTGTAACAATAAGCATGCCTGTAAGCATATAGGGAGAGAGCGACCTAATGAATGGAACAAAAGCAATACCCAGAGAGCACAACCAAATAAAACAAATAACAATGGCTATGTAGCGTAACTTGTGCTCTCTACATTTTATGGGAAATAGAACTGTGTAGAGTCTGTAAGAAGTCAAACATACCAGAGTTAGAACAGAAGATTCGCTGGATACAACTGTTAAAATTCCAATAACATTGCATTTACTACTGACCCGCCACAATTTGTCGTTTAAACAATATTTTCCAGAAAATCTGACAGACGAAATACCGATCATAACCAACGCGATTCCCATAAGAAAATCAGCCAGAGAAAGGTTTAGAATTAAAATTTTGTTAGTGATTGCTATCCTAGATTCTCTCCTATGTAAAGGCATTTTTGCTTGCTTTACTAGCGAAGCTGTGGTGTGGACAAACACCGAAGCATTTCCCAATAACGCGAAGACAGCCATTGCCCAAATAAGCACGTTTAACACTGGAGATTTGATCAATTCTTCCCTGGAAGATATTGAGTTGTCGTACACATAATCACCAGGGCACTCGTCAGAGAAATCGGAGCAATCTTGATTACCATCCAGAACTTTATCTGCTGAAACAAACAAAGGTTCTCCATCTCCGCAGTAGAAATGTGTTTTCGAGTCGCATCCCTTTTCGTCTGACATATCAACACATTCGGTCGGCCAACTTCCATCGCATTTATTGGAAGCATCAGTGCTTACAATGTTTTTTAGACCTGCGGGGAAAGTTTAAAAAGTTACCACTAAGCTTGATAGCTTTAGGTTAGGTTCCTTAGGACATTTATTTTCCTAACCCCTTGTTTTGACAGTAACGATTTTGCAATATAAATTTACCTGTCGGCCAGATAGCCTGACCTCCATCACAATAGAACCTTCCAGAACAATTTCGTTCATCTGCACCGTTGTTACACTCTTGTATACCATTGCACACAGACACCCCGAAAATAAAGTGAAAATCGTCACACAACCGAAGTCGTTCGGTAAAAGCTTTCCCTTCACCGGCTAGTGCGTCCGATACGTAATACTGTGGTTATAAATGTATTTAATTCCTATACAATAAACAGAATTGTTCTACTGAAAATAGCCCCAGACACATATTGGTAATGGGCCAATAAATTTTCACAACCGTATGTTCAGAAGGTTAGCCTACTCATTATTTAAATTTAAGGGCCAGATGGTGCAAATAAATTCGGCTGCGATGAGATAATATTTACAGGTCAAAAATGTAGTTAAAAATAGAAGATACCTCTCTCATTTTAATATCATCACAAACTTGTAATTGAGAGGAACAATTTGCTCGTTCGCTGCATTCGTCTTCGAAGTCTTTGCATTCCGGCTTGCCATCACATCTGGGACCAACGCTTTGGTTTTAAACATATTAAACCAGTCGGCCTATTAATTAAACAGTGGGCTATAGGCTGCATGAAACCGCGCTTATCTGTTCGATAACATTAAATACAAGTTGTCAAACATATTAATATATCCATACCTTACAGCGTTGGTTGGAATTGTGTTATTATCTAACTTTACTACATTTGATGTCTCTGCAAATTCCAGTAGGGATTGACTAACTTCGTCGCATTTAAAATCAGTTGGTTTCGATTCGATCACTTTATTCGGTGTCAACTCGCACAATGTCTCGTCTAATTTTGAGTAAGTACAGTCTACAACCCCATCACATATTTGACTTTTTTGTACGCATATTCCATCGCAGTACAACTCTCCCACAGAGCATGTACTGCACTTTTCGTCGTAGCAAATGTTGTCACAAAACGATTTCGTATCGTTATTTGCGGCGACAGCACACAAGCATTCGTCCGATAAGTCAGGACAGTCTAGGACACCATCGCAAAATTGACGCGGTGCAATAACAGTGGACATGTCCAAGCAATAACTGCACTGAAAATCGCCATTTTTGTAGCATAAATCAGATTGGTCATCGCAGGACGTGTACGAGTCGGTCAACGATTTCTGCGGAATCACACAGTATCTTGGCGCAGCCCCAGCCAAGAGGAACGCATGGGAACATTTAAACCCGAATCCCGATGTTATATCATCCGCATGGTCCTTGCAGTCAACGTAACTGTCACAGGAATACGACCAATGTATACAGGTAGCGTTTTCGTCACCAGAACACCGAAACATATATGGGTCTTGGCAGCTTTCAATTTCATCGCTACAGTCCTGACAGTGGTCCACACCATCACATAGCAACGATAGTGGAACACATCGTTGGCCGTTGTGGCATTGAAACTCGTTATCCGTACAAGTAATAAACTTTCCTACTTCATCAGTACTATCTGGGCAATTCGGTACTGAATCTCCTCTCCACGACCGAGGGATACAGCGTCCACCGTTTGAGCACATGAATTCTAGATCAGGTTGGCAGGTGACCGATTCTATCTCGTCACTTCCGTCTAAGCAGTCTGGGAAACCATCCATAACTCGATATCGAGGTATACACCTGCCAGTATCCTTGCACGTGAATTCAGTGGTTTCGTAACACGAAAGTGGCGATGTTTCATCACTTGAATATATACAATCGTCCACACCATCCAAAATCCAATCTCGTGGAATGCACCGTTGTTTTCCATTTTCAGATGAACAAAGAAACTCTCCTACGAAACAGAATGGAAGAGGACCATCTTCGTCGCTAGTGTCATTGGGTATAAGTAATGTAGGGCAGTCAAGATTTCCATCTAAAACTTTCCAACGAGGAAGGCACTTCTTACTTTTTAAGCAAGTAAACTCTGTAAAACAACAAATGTTCCAATTACTTACCCGATTGTATACATGCAGTTCTTAAACAAAAGATAAGAACCCTATCGCACAAGCTTAATCAGTGCCCCCCCCCCTGCTACCATGTGCAGATACATAGCAAATGCCAGTCATTTACAGAATTCTATATAAAAAACGGCCGCAATGACTTTCATCTTTAATTCGAAACGTAACCCGGTCAAAAATCTTTTAAACTGTTTCATCAAAATTTCCATTTTTTATTGTAACAATTGTGTGCTTTCGTTACTTTATGTTATTATTTACGAGTTCGTAAGCAGTTTATCTCATGGTTTATAAAAATAATAATATAGGTAGGCCTAATGTGTTTATAGTAGTATTTTATATCTGTTATGCTTATTTGACATTTTTTAAATAGTGTGTTTTAATACAGCCCGTTTTAAGTGTAAAATATTACAGTTTATGTATTAAAATAGAAAAAAATGGAGAATTCAAACGCACACCTTAAGCTATGGAGCTGTTGAGTCTTACCTTGGGAAGGACGACATGGCAACACCACGCTTTCGTATCGGATGCAGCTATGGTAAGTGTTGAGAAAGTAGCGAGGGATGCAACGATGAGTCACACGGCATCGGAATTCGTCATCAGTACAATTAATCGCATCTGGATGTGAGGAAAGGGTATTCTAACTATGTAACTTTTGATTCAAACACCAAATTCATACTTGGTATTTCATCACTGCCACCTAGACACTGCGGGTTGCTGTCGGATACATCGACCCGTGGTATACACAACATATCGTTCTTGCATCTGTGATAACCGTCTTCTGATCTGCATGCATTTTCAAGCTGCTTGTGGTTAAGAGATGATGCTAAAAAATAAAGGTTATCATAAATCCCACATTAAAATTCGTGGAAGAATGCGGCGCCATATTCACTTACAACATAAAAAAGTTGAATTAAAACAGAATTCGTTATATTTGAAATTGGCCCTGAATGATCCTTAGAAAGTAAGGTAAAATTTAGAATATATAGGTAGCTACCAGAACAATTTTTAATTAGGGTTTAGTCTGTACCTGTTGCTAATATAACGAAAACGGCAACTGCTGTTAAATCTACTGGTCTACCAGATGTTACCATTTCAATCGTAACCGACGCGAATTCGATATCTCAATACACCAAAGATGCAACAGAGTAACAAATCAAAGGATGAAGTCTGTGCAGATAATGCCAAATGAAAATTTCCGAATGCATATTAAAAAGTATAAATATTTTTGCGGTAGTGTGGTACAACGCACTCAACTGACGATTACTTGACCCATTAAATTATAATGTTTGAAATTATGATATGTGTGGTGGGCTGCTGTGCATCTCAATTTGCTTTTTTAAAGCAATTTCTTTATTAGACACGGCGGTTGCCTGTATATATCCAGTAAGCCTAGACTATTTTGATCTATATACCCAATAAGAC
This sequence comes from Ciona savignyi, assembly GCA_000149265.1. Lineage (NCBI taxonomy): Eukaryota > Metazoa > Chordata > Ascidiacea > Phlebobranchia > Cionidae > Ciona > Ciona savignyi. The sequence continues at coordinate 99,340 of CH003383.1, forward strand.
TCGATTCTGCATTGTATGATCGCATGCTCCCTTGTATCAAGCGACCATCCGTATACTAGCGTTCGTGGATCCAGTCCCATGACCGAGATAGCTAATATATATATATCGCATAATAAAGAACTACAATCGATTCTACTTGTCTTCTTTACGAAACCGTGTTCTTTTTACACATTTGAGACAGGGCTGTATAAAGGATGTTTTATAAATATACGCGTCAATATTTGTTTCAAACGATTTCAAACGCCTAAACAGAGTAGTTTAATATTTGTTTTATGATGTATAATAGTCCTATATAGGCACACTTGTTCTTTTGAAATGAAAGTGATATTTTAAAGGCTATGTATATGTGTGTATACATCTTTATTATACCTCAAACTGAAAATTTACGTTTTAAAGGAAATGTGTGGGCTGTAAAAGTGAACAACAGGAATCATAGCATCAAAACAATAACGTTTTTGAAATCTAACAATACAATGTTACTCTTTTTAATTGAATCCGCTTGATTAGGCTGTAAAGGCTCGACGAACTCATTTGGTAATTACTTCATACTGACGCTTTTATACACGTTGCGTTAAATACTATTTTACGCATCAGCAGCTACACGACCGGTTAATTTTAACCAATCACAGCTAGCCAACATGTACAAACACGTCACGTGTGTACCCACGTAAAACTATCGAGACTTCATTTGTGTGCAGTTTGTCTTATATTCATTGAACACAATTTAATTTGTTATAGGCCTAAAGGTACATTTCAGTTAGAGAGATGAAGCACTTATTTTTCGCATTGGCGGCGTTTCTTGTCGGCTCTGTTGTCGCTAACGATGTGTTGGTCTTGGACGACAGCAACTTCGAAACCGAAATTAAGAAACATGAAATTATTTTGATGGAATTTTACGCCCCATGGTAAGAGAAAGATAATTATTTACATAAATAAGTAAGCTGGACAATACAGAGGAGTTTAATAAAACGTTTGTAAGCTTATTAGTTCTTGTCTCAATAATGAGATTATATGAAGATTTCCCTTTGTCCGGCCGGTTGGTCTAACGGTTAAGTGCGTCGCCTCTCAATCGAAAGGTTGCAGGTGCGAAACTGGTCGCTGGCTAGTCGGTTGTGTCCTTGGGCAAGGCACTTTACGGACATTGCCTGAACCCAGCGGATTAATGGGTTCTACCAAATTGAAGGAACGTGTCTATCATATACCACACACTGCAATAGCTCCGGTGACCCGACGATGGGCGCGAGGTGATCTGACGATTGCCCATGTGATAACCCCCTTGGTTTTTCCATTCACGGGGATAAAGATGAATATCCTATCCTGTTATGCTGTGGGATGGCCTTGTTGGAAAGTTCGTTTTCTGTGCGCCAACATTTTACAACATAAATTTTGCGCCACGACAGCAATACTTATTTGCGCCACCACAAACGAAAAAAAATATAAAGCTTAAAGTAGAAAAAATACTAACATAAATAAAAGACAAGCTTTCCAGTAGGGTCGGATGGGTAAAAATTATTCGGGCTGCAGCCATATGACTACGAGACCATAGATTAACAGCTCTGTACTTTTTCCCACTGTATGTTAACCTTTGCGCCAGCCCTTAAGAATGCCTTTTAACCCTAAATATTGACCCTTTGCTTTAAATTGCAGGTGTGGTCATTGTAAAAAACTAGCTCCTGAATATGACATTGCTGCTACAAAATTGAAAAAGAATGATCCACCTATTCCAATTGGCAAGGTAAATATTCCATAAAACCAACATCCTCTGTATTTATGACATCACCCTACAAACCCACTTAAGGTTAATTGTGTAGAGAATAAAGCTCTGTGCCAAAAACTCAAAATCACTGGCTACCCAACGCTAAAGATATTTCAATGGGGGCAAAGTAAAGCATATAAGGGCAACCGAAAGTCAGGTGAAATTTTGCGTGTTAGTAGATTTTCTGTGTAATTAAAGGTGATTGTGGGTGGTATTAGGTGGACTGCGCCGCCAACACAAAGTTATGCACGGAGCAAGGTATATCTGGCTTCCCTACTATGCACATTTATCGATTTGGCCTAAAAAACGAAAGATACAGAGGAAGCAGACTGTCAGGTTATGATCATAGTGCCCATTGTTGCTAGCTTTAGTTCACACAATTGTCGAATTATTATCACCAAAGCTAATTCTACACCATGGTGATTTCATTTGATATTAAAATAAGCGGTCATTCCATCTGTATTTTTATGGTAATTCATTGGTGTTCTTTGCTGTTGGTGGTGGACGGAATTTTATAGAACTAGCCTATTGTAGTTTTGTAGTTGGTTTCATGGTTTCTTTGGTGCTAGGTGGATTGCACTGCTAACACAGAATCTTGCTCTAAATACGGCGTGAGTGGCTACCCAACGTTGAAAATATTTGAAAAGGGTGCTGTACTCAAGGACTATGATGGTCCACGCCAAGCAGGTATTCATTTTCATACATTCATCTTCATGTCTTATACACTGGTAATGGAATGCATGTATATTGAGTATGACAACGTATTGCATTTAGCTGTATTGCACATGTACATAACCCTGTGGCTGTTTTATATAAAGTTGTCCAAATGTGGTTAACAACCAACTATAAAACTTTAAAAACAACATTCCAAATTTTGAAATATTAAATGTTTTAGATAAAGATAAAATCGGTCTAAAAGAACCTTTTTTTTATTACAAATTGACATAATAGTAACAAACCACTAACACAGCTGGCATCGTGAGTTATATGAAGAAAGCAGCATCTCCAGCAGCACTTGTCATCGCCACCAGTGAAAAACTGAAGTCTTTTATTGATAATGCTAAAACTACAGTTGTTATTGGTAAGATGTGTTTATACTTTTCAATGGTTAGGATATTTTTTTTTTTTTCAGGTGGACTTGTGAAGCAATTGTATTTACTATTTTTTAAAAAGAGTAATTAAACGACTAAAACCAACAAAGTCTAATGCATGGTTTTGTAAGTCGGTAGTAAAAAACAGGCAATATAAATGAGACCTTTAGGATTGATAGTAAGTTTATTTTAATGACACTTGAATTTGAAAGTTTTAAATTTGATTTGTGTTTTGTAATGCAGGTTATTTGGAGGACGAATCACTTGTAAGTGCATTCAAAAGTGCAGCCAATGGTCTACGTGATGATTACAAATTCGCGTACACCACCGATGCTGGAGTTATTGAAGCATCCGGTGAGACAAAGGACACGGTGAAGATGTATCGTCCATTGGTGATGAAAACTAAATTCGAGGAGACCTCCATGTTGGGTCTCTGGCACACCAACCATTCGATGGTTACAGGACTTTCCTTAAAAATCATGCGTAAGTTTCGAAAAAGGGATACGCAGTCTGTTTTATGCCTGTAGAAAGATAGCAAATAAACAGTAGCATTGTATTTATCAGTATTGAAGATAAAGTATATATGCTTTGCTTCTGATTATTGCTTAAAAATGAATATAATTATTTGGGATAGCACCAAAAAAGTTTGTTTGAAGAACTATAAGAATGGTATTCATGGGTGGCCTAGTTAAGGCAAAGTCTTGTTATAACGCAAAGTATCCCAACAGTCTTGGTCTTTGTGGACAACTAACACCGGACAACCTGAAGAATTTCAATCGACCACTTGTTGTACTTGCTGCCTCTGCAATCGATTACACCTTGAACGCAAAAGGTTCGAACTACTACAGGAACCGGTAAGTTAAGGGGCCTAATACTTGCTATGTTTAATGGGTAGACTTACTTATACCAAATATCGAACCCCAATATGCAATAATGGAAATGGAGGGTAGATTATAAAGAATTATTTTAATTAAATACTGTTTGTCGCTAAATCTCGTTAATCTTCAGAGTGGTGAAGTGGGGCAAGGATTTCTCCGACAAGTTAACATTCGCTGTTGCCAATCGAGAGGAGATTGGACAAATGCTACCAGAGAGTGGATTGCCTGAAAATGATGCAAATGTGGTGGTTATTGTGTTCGATGAAAATGAGCGAAAATTTATCATGCCAACCAGCTTCACGTAAGAGTTTACTGTAATAAACACTTAATATCATATTAAAACTTGTTCAATAATATTAGAAATTGGGTGTTACCTTAAAATAAAATGTGAATACTGTGTACCATAAATAAATTACTCTTGCACAGAGTTTTTAAATTGATTTTGGCGAAATGAGTTTGATAAATGATAAAATCTTTATAGTAAAAAAAAACATTTTAGAGCTGACAATTTCAAGAGCTTCTTGACCTCCTACATCGCCGGTGAAGTGGAGGCGCACATCAAGTCTGAGGATGCGCCCGCTGACAACAGTGGCCCAGTCACCGTGGTTACTGGAAAGACCTTCGACAAGTTGGTGATGGACGAAAACAAAGATGTGTTGATTGAGTTCTACGCTCCGTGGTGTGGACATTGCAAGTCACTGGAGCCGAAGTGGAATGAACTTGCAGAGAAGGTGGGGGAATATTTTAGAGCAAATTTTTTACGTGGCAATGTCGTGAATTCATGGAAATACATTAAAAATAAGGCTTTTCGGCAATACTAATAATTAAGAAAGCGCACATGGGACAAAATTTTTACAGTTATAATTAGATATCTAAAGAATATTATTGAACTAATAACTTCACCCGACAGATGCAAGAAAACGATGATGTCGTTATCGCTAAAATGGATGCAACTGCCAATGATGCACCCGCACAGTTCCAAGTCTCTGGTTACCCAACCATTTACTGGGCCCCCAAGGGTAGTAAGAAAAACCCAGTTAAATATCAAGTAAGTACTTTATATTTCAGAACAACACCCCCAAATTTCCATAAATATATTTTGAATTCAATCCCAAAATGTTAAAAAACAATTTCCTTCAATCTTATTAGTACTTCAATATATTCAAGATTTAAGTTTGCACCGGTGGTGACTTCAGACATAATAAAAAACAAAGTGGATAGATGAAACATCGGGTTTATTCATCATATTCTATATTAAACCATTGTGTTAGCAGAATATGGCAAATTTTGTGATTTTTGCATTGTCCCAGGCTTAACCAAAATCTTTTATTTTCTAGGGTGGGCGAGAAGTGTCTGACTTTGTCAAGTATGTGAAAGACAACGCTTCACCAAAGAAAACAGAGTTGTAATCTTTGTAAAACCTGGTGTAAATATCTGCAGTCTTATGAAGCACTTCCGATGTACACAGCAAAGAACATAGAAGTTCATTTAAATGAGATGTATCAGCCTAATCCCGATTATCTCTATCATGCAAAAATATACAAATTCAAGAGTTTCAGATTTTCGTTCCTGTGTTTTGTTATTCTGCAATAAATCTGGAAAGAAATCTTAACGTGTATGAATGGTCTTTTAAAATGGCAGGTAGGGAAAGCCAAATGCCTTGATTTTATAAATCTGTCCCAATCTGTTATAGCCTTCATGGTTGTGCAGATGGGGTTTTTTGGTTGTAACTGGATAATCAGCGATATGCATAGAGCATAAGACTGTTTAATATAGTGGTGTGGATATATTTTATGTAAAAAATAGGTTTTGAAAATTATTTAGTTAGTCAGTTGACTTGCATTTTTACGGATTACCAAATTCTTATTTCCTGCTTATGTTTTAAAGCAAACAATTAAATCCACTTCTATGAGATACCTTGATCTGTTACATTTTTGGGCATGTTCCTCAATTGTGGTTGCGTCCAGATTTAAATCCTATACCACCAGTGAGCAGCACCACAAAATAACTATTCTACTGTACACAAACAACAGCTAAATTTATTTATTGCAATTTTATTAACTATGAAACAGCGAGTTTTGCACAAGAGTGGCGGGAAGCACTAAGACAAATAAAAAAATGATAAAAAATCAAAATTAAGTACTCCAGTCGTTGTCATGCAGACCAAACTTGCACCCAGGAGCACTGCGGTGGTATTGGAAACAACACATCCAGTAGCTGCGACCATATGGGATGTCGGAGTAGTACCGCTTAGGATGGTAGCTGCACATTGTGGTATCGCCACGCTCAAACTGGTGCCGGCACTGTTTGCACGGGTCGTCTATATATCTGTGTGAGATGAAAAAATATAAGTGCTGATGATAATGATAGACATGGTGTTTTGTAAAAACTACTCCAACAGGTTGAACGATATAGTTGATCTATCACATACAATGCTCTTCATTAGTTGCTGTTTAAAAACAGTGTTAATAATTGAAAATTAAGAATCAAGTTCACTTTGAGGTGAAAACAACCCAGACTAAATGTTTTAAGTTTCAACATAAATCAATAAAGCAAAGCGCTCCATTTTTCACTTTATTTTATTATTATTAACCGGAGTAAACTGGACAAGAAAAATGAATTATTTGTTTGTAAACAGAAGTTTTATTTACAAATAAAAGTTATTGTTGCATATAGTCATTTTAGGGTGTGGTTATTTCGTTAATTTTTTACATAGGAAACAAAAATCTAATGACTCAACTGACATTTTGTCAATAAATCAATGTTTCTACACTGCAGTAGAGCTTTCTTACAAGTTAAAACAACCGCAATGGAATGTTAAGAAGTTGTGCAAAACCAGCTCTGTTATGTCACAATGTTAGCCGCACTATTTTTAAAGTAATATTACCACAGACTAAAGTTTGTTTATGTGGACTGCTTTTGCAAAGTTTAGCACTTTCAACTTAATTGATACTTATGACTAGTGTTGTACATATTCAAATTAACTGTATAACTTTTAGATAAAATAGCACTTAGTTAGATTTTGTTTAAAATCTATATTTTAGAAACTCAAATGGTTTGCTAAGCTATAATTTTTCTAATATGATAATTTTTAAATGTTTCATGTGGTAGTAATATATTATCAATATTTAAGATACTAATTTCATCATATAAAAATACAAACTGTATAAAATGATATGCTAAATACCAGGACTGTTAAAGGTTATATATTATTTATTATGAAAATCAATACATTAAGGCCTGGAGTTCAGAAAACTGGAATAATTAAGCAGATAGAATATGGAATGGCATACTAATAAGTTTTGTAGTTTTAATTCTACAGGTAATTAAATAGAGAATTTTAGTTTTGAGGCATTAGGAATTTAAAACAACTTTTGTCCCAGGGTAAAAGTTTGATCACCTAACTATTGCGCCAGTATACATGTGAAATACAGTTAATAAAGTTGAGCACTGGTTAAAGCTTCATAGATTTTAAGATTCTAACAAGACACACAACAGGCTACAGTCTTAATGAAAAACACATAACTATCTGGAGATTAATACTTTGCACATAAACATTGTATATACAATCATCCTTTAGAGTATGTGGAATTATTGTAGGTACAATTGAATGTTATTGTGTAAATAGTAACCTAGTAATGACGGTGTTCTATTAGTTAATAAGACTGTATAGCCTGTAGTGTTTCTTACTCAATTCTTTAAATTTATTTCCACGAGGCCGTTGTTACAAATCTTTATTGTTTTATTTTCAATAAATTGTTATATAAATAAAAAAAGGAACTAATTTTTGGTAACGAATACTGTAGTCAAACAAAACTTACCGTTCATCAGTCCTCCATTTTGAATCTGAGCCTCTGATGTCAAATGTGTATATTATGAACTTGAAATCGGTGCAGCAACATTTGGCGGCAGCTAAACTTTTTGTGTCCAGATGAGAGAAAATTTGGGTGATTATGTGGTCTGGGAGGCGCAGTATATCGCATGGTTGTTGGGATGAGTCTTTCTGAATGTGCGAAAGAGCTGGGATGCGGAGTGATCGGAGGAAAGATGCCTCATCTTGTTCCTGTGGCCTGTAGGAGGTGTCCCGGTCATCTGACTCGACCGGGTGTTCGATGACCATAAGTTTTTGAACTTTCCGACGCATTTTTTGGAACCTCTCGCTGGGAACTCTTTTTAAATTACGGCCGGTAAGAACCTGGGGTTGTCTCGGGGGTTCAGGGGTCAAGTTCTGCGGTTCTGAATCCTCTTCCATCTTGGTAGGACTGGAGGGTGAAGCAGGTGGGTAATAGATCCCACCTGCACATTTTTCAACACCGGGTGATCGCTGGGGTGGTGGAGTAATGGGGGGAACCCGATCACAAACTTGGTCTAAAAATATATTTTGAAGTTAAAATTTGAAAAAAGTTAAAAAAGTGAGATGTTCCTAAACTTGACTGGTGTTTGATGAAACTGGACACTCATCTTTTTAGTGAATTATATGGAATATAAAAATTCTATTCAATATCAAATAAATCTGAGCATTTCAAAATAAAATCATTAAATAAAAACTACAGGTTAGATTACTTTAACATTTCTAATTGATTGATGATGTTTAGTGCTTGAAAAAGAGGGTAGAAGTACCACAAACACTTTTAGAAGTAAACACTTTTGTTTAATGCGGACATGTATGCAAAAAAAAAAGTTTTAAATTGTATGTTTCCAAAAATATATTAAATAACTAAAAATAGCCGATTGTAAACTGTGCGGGAAACACACAGTAAGGTGAACAAAGCAAAAAAGGTCCAATATTATATTTTTAGGATTTTAATGAACGGAATGACACTGACAACTTCTGTTGTGCGCACAGCAGAGGCATAGAGATGGAACATATAATGAAAATATTTAAATTTAGCATAATGATCAATGTTAATACATAGAGACTATAAACAGATTTGCAAAGGTTTAATTGGCTATTTCTGTTGTCCAACACCATTATAGGCTTATCAAACAATTCCTATAAATCGTAAACTAAGTCAGTAAACAAGTGCTTATGGTAGGTGAATCATAATGCCAAAATTGAAATATTACCAGAACTACACATTATACATTAAATTGTAAACTGAAAATTAAATGAACAATTTCAGAAAAAAATCAAAAGAAAAATCGAAAAAGGGAAATGATTTTATTTCTTTGCATTAAAGTTCTGAACTAAATTCTTTATACATTCTTATTAATACAAGTACCAATATATAAATATATTACTATACATAAATAATATAGTTTAAATTAAGTATATAAATTGTCAAAATAACCCTAGTAATGATCTTTGTACCTGTGTTTAGGTTGGCACAACTCTCAAAGTGTAGCACCTTCTTATGAACGTTTGATGACAAAGATCGTCGAAGTTCTGTTTCAATAGCAAGGTTAGGAGAAATACCCAATATAATAAATTCAGTAGAACATGCTGTGCTGTATGACACTTATATACCATAACAGAGTATTGTAGATTTTTTTATTTAATGGGATTTGGGAATGTGGGAAATGTAACTTCTTGTTATTGATTAATTTTATTGTTTTTCAAATTTAATATTTTAAAGTGTTTTATGTCAAATTAGGTTAATATTATAAAATAAGGATAACACAATTGTTAAACATTGCGTATGAATAATATATTTTATACAGACCTCAAAGTAAAATAGGTTCGAGTTTCAACAAAACTACTTAAATTAAGTCTATGCAGAATAAATTTAAAAAAAGTATGTTTGGTGTAAAAACTTCTAAATATGGACATAAACAGAATACATATTTAATAAACATGTTGACTGATATAAAAACATAAATAGTTGTCCAATAAGTAACAATGATAAAATCTGTTGGTAATCTATATATAGCGATAAATTTCTGTCATATGAAGCATTGTCAGACATAAAGCAAATATTTGAACAGCATATTACGTCACACCTTTTCGGCCATTTTCACCACTTGGTGGTAAGGAATGAAGTGAGGCGTGACGCGCCACGGTTGACCGATTAGAAGGGGTTTCAATCAGAACTTCACTGTTTGGGTTTGATATGTATTCTTTCGACCTTCTGCGAGTGCAAAAGTAAAAGTTATGACAACATGATCAAGATATTAGTAGGTTAACTTACAATTATGGTTTATCAAAATGTTATTTAATTATGTAAAATTAGGCAATATACACATCCCTTCCGGGAAACTATTCTAATACACATTATAAAGTCTTACAAACATGCACAAATAAAAGATATATCTACAATATGCAAATAAAAGATATCTAAAATATGCAGCTCACCTAAACTGAGAAAGAAAATGTTTCACATAACGAGGAAAGACGCGTTTCTTCTGAGTTGTATTAAAAGTTTGGAAAACATCAGAGATTATGTTGTTTTGGGAGTTAGACTCCTTTATTGTTATAGCATTGTCATTTTCATCAACTGATTCTTGATGACCTAAAAAGAAAGTCAGCAATAATTTACATTTGGGAATTAACTAAAGTAGTCATTCACTATCTCTACTTTAATCCCATTGTGTAAAAAGTATGATCTTACATACAAGAAAGGTATTAATCAGTAAATTGGGAAAATCACTGGTAACTGCCAAACATTCTTTTTAACGATAAGTATTTAACACATTGTTGGAAAAATGGCAGTTTTCTAGCGAGGTACCGTCTTAAGTCCATATTTAAACCTACAATCTAAATATTTGAATTGTATAAAAAGGGCTCTGCATTATAATCTGTAGCACAAACAGTAAACCACTATAATGCATGGTTAGAAAGTGTGATTATGATAATCTACTAACATTTGTTCAAGCTTTGTGTTATAAGTGCATGGACCAGCTGGAACTCATTCAGTCCATCACTGTCACGGTAATTTCTGGAAAAAATAAAAAGTTATAAGGTTGTTGTTGGCGATGGTGAAAGTAAAACTGTACAAGTGTTAAATCACTAAACATTAAATACATAACAGTCTTTGAGCCTTGTGCTCTTAAGCAACTTTCCTTCCTTTGTCCCTTATTTCCAAATAAAACCTACATAGAGTCAAATTAACAACAAAATCTAGGTTTGCATTATTGCATAGGCCTACAAAGTTAGATGTATACATATTTTTTATAAGTGGGGAAAAATATAAGACAAATTGTTCTAAAGAACATTCGCATATAAATCTTAATGATGAACTCGTAGTAAAAACTAAGCAAATGGCTTGTGCACTTCTAATCATAGACATAGCAGTAAAATATTTATGGAACCATTTATCAATTTATGCTAAAGGAGCATGGAAGTTACAAAACAAAGGATGCATAGGCCTATCATATTTAAAACACTGCAATGATGTGTTCGAACTTTGAACTATAAATCAATAGGAGCTTTGTCTGGAACTAAAGCAAACATAGTAGTGAACATGCCGGCCAATTAACCCTTTATGCCAGGAGCTAAAGTGAAACCAAGACAGAAATACACAAACTATGATATCTAGATTTTTAGAATATTTCAAACCCATTATTAAAGTAATATTCCTTGAGCATTTCTATTAAGGATAATACTCCAATTTCAACTAGATATAAAGGTAACAAATAGGCTTTGCTATAAACCATAAAATACTTACTGATTAGAAGCCTGCTGTACCATGGTCCAAAATAATCCACAAATATGCCAAAAGTATTTTGTTTTACAGACAAAAAAATATATGAAATACCGGTACTGAAAGTAAATGTACATAGTTAAATTGTATCATTGCTAAGGTAGCTTGGTTTTAAATGCAAACTAAAATTACACTCTATGTCTGACTCATCAGAAAATTATTCACCAGTTATTTGCATACTGGTTGGTAAAAAATGAAGAGAAAATGTAAATGCAGCACAGATATTCTGTATACGCCACCTATTCTCTGGTGTTAAAAAGAAAACACTACATTAGGTCAATGTCCGACAATATGTGAGTTGTTAACATCAGTTATGTTACCGGTACTTATTTATTGAACCTGACTAAAGTGCAATTGATTGGCATGGTTTTTATGACAAAAGGTTCCAAATGGGAAGGCAGAATAATGTCCTGAACATAAGGGATGTTCTTTTCCTAATTAGTTTGATTTCTAAAATTTTTTTTAAATCAATAATTTCAAATTTGGAACTAAATGAAAGGACAAACAAGAAATGTTTTTCATACGAACTGATAAAAAAATAATAAAATTTGCATGTGTGTTTGATAAAATAACTGTATTGAGCACCATCAACATTAGGTGAAAAAACAAATTTCATCACTTTTTAAGTAAAACTATGTTTGTTCCACTATGAATACTTAATTACGAATTAGTAGGATCAAAGAACAATATCAAATTAATCCCTATTTAAATAAAATGCAAATCATGATTCTCCATTTTAAAGCGGTTAAAAGTAATACTAAATTACATCCAAAACAAGAACATATCAGTACACATCAAATCAATCTGAAAAATTCTAAAATAGGTACCGGTATGGAATCTTTTTTATATGTTATATAGAAAAATATTTAAAAACTTATTTTTTCCAGAATTAGAAATAAATTTGATGCTTGCAAAATGATGGACAGCCATACAAGCAAGACTTAAATAGTGGGGCAAGAACAAGGAAGTACAAGAGTGTCATAGCTCTGGTGTGAGAAAGTGCACCAGACCATATCATAAAAAAACAGTGCACTAGACTATAGTCTAAATATTTATCGTATCATTATTGATAAAATGTAAATAAAAATATAATTTAAAATAATTTCCAGAGTACAATGTAGAGCAAGTTTTATGTTTAAAGTATTTTTAATTAAATTTTAATTGATATACTACCAGATGCTAAATAAGTATTACTGGTAACTAATGTGTAGAATTGAGGCTAGGCCTCCTTTGGTAATAATATACTAAACACATCAATACCACATACACATTTAAGCTATGTCGTATTTACATACGGAGTATGTAAAGCTGATATCACTATGATACATAAAGTTAAAAATGACAATTAGTACCATATAATATACCATATATTACAGCTACAGCTGGTAAGTTTACCTAGTTAGCTAAATCTCAAGCAACTTTAATTGATGTTTGAAAATAATAATAAACATGTAATATAATTATAACAATAAGTGCTTTCTTTTATAAAGTCCTTGCTTATTTGTTCTTTAATTAAAAGGTAACTGTACACGACATAGCAATACATGTGGTGCAATATACAATACTGTGAGGTCAGAATGGATCACTTGAGTATTAAGGAATTTGAACGAACCAATCAACAGTCAATAAACAATGTCAGATGTTCGATCATAAGATATTTAAGTGCCAATTCAGGGTTAAGGCATTGTGCAAACTAGTGTAGACATTGTCCTAGTTTTTACAAGGATAATAATAGAGCAAAACTTGTTTTTTTTTAAATAGAGCACAACTTGTTTCTAAAATTATAAATATGTTACAATCAACTTGACTTGAAAAAATTTAGCATATCTCCACCAATTTACATATTTAACGGTACTACTTAAGGAATCATTAAGAATCTTACAGTAAAAATAAAGTTGAAAAAGCAACACCATAAATCACACTTAAAAATACCTAGAATAAATCACACTGTTAGTCAAAACACTACTTGAATGGTTAGTGCGAATGCACAATCTAAATTTCTTAAATGTCAGTTATCAGTTGAACTGAGTGTTTCAGGCATTTTAAGTGGTTAACTGGCTACCTTATGTTTTAAATTCCATTCGTAATACAGAAACTTATTGTTACAAAGTTTAGATTGGAATTTATTTTAAATACTGTCTATTATATACATATAAAATATAATAAAAAATAATTAAACAACAATTAAGATAAACAGGAAGGAGAAAGTTATCAAATTAAAAAAAATCATTTTAAGTAATCAGATTTCAAACTTTCTTAACAAAAATAAAAGACATATCATTATGCACTACATTGTAGGAAAATCTGGAATTTTTAAATACTATCTCTGTCGCTTGAAGGAATGATATTATAACACAATAAAGACTTTAATAAAAACATTCATACCACATATAATATCAATATTATTATTATTATTATATATAATAATCAGGAAGTTTTAAAAATATCTCTAATTTGTGGTGTGTATAATTGCAGAATTTTGTATTAGTATTAATAATGAAAACTACACTGTTCATGACTACGAAGGAAAAATTATAAAGTTAAACGACCTTAACAATGACACGTTTCTGACTTAAAAAATTCTGTTCTGGGATTGCTGGTGAAAAACATCCCAAAACAGAGCGCTACATAGACGCTGGGTATGCTAAATAATCGAATTTATTTATCAACATGCTTTTTTTTTTAAATGAACTAAGCCCCAGTAATGAAGTTAAATCAGTCTTGATTTAAATTTACCAGTACGTAACACTGATAAATTGCAGAGCAGCTATTTTGGCCCCACTTCTGACTGATAATGCTTAGCTTCCAACAGAAGGCTAATGATGTAAATTGGATGTAATCAAAGCAATTAAAATTTAATAAAGCCTTTTACACAGACATTACACTGCTACACTATCAGGTTAGTCGAGGTATTATCTATGAAAACATGACATGCAATTCCTTGGGAATTCATGAATGTAGTTCAACAACAAAACATAATAGCAGTCAAACAAGAGCCTAATAGTGCTAGACGGTTATTGGTTCAGACTTGATTGAATTAAACCACTAAAGCTGATTAACTTTTAAGGCTAAAATACTTTCTGCTATATATAACTACAAATCACAAGTTGGCACTACAAACTATATGTAATCTAGTAATTATACTTAGTGAAATGTACTTGGATAAACAAAACACAAATACATACCACTATAATAGGAATGTAAAGAATGGGCTAATCTGAATTAGTTTGTATTCTAAAATAAATTATAATATAGAATTTAAAGATATATATATGTCCCTAAAAATATATTTGAAGCAAGTAAAAAAACATTATTCGGGGTTAATTTAATTTTACAAAATTAATATTAGTTATGATCATCATAGTGTTACATGTTTGATAGAAAACCTTACTTACAGACAAATCTGATTGGAGCTTACTAAATGTTAAATTTTAAACCAATATTATATTCAAATACCCACTGTTCGCAGGGATGCAATTCAAACATGTTTTTTCATCAGTAACATCGCCAAATATCGCATGACAAAAAATGTTGTGCCGATTAGGCAAGTGTCGCTGTCATGGTTTTAAGCAAAACACATCTTTCTACGCTTAATATTAAAATCAATACCAGGATTTGTTTAATGATTAATACATTGTAATATATATTTGCAACAAGAAAAAAGTTAAACATTATATACACACATTAAACTTAAAGCTACGTCAATTTTTGCTCTTATAATTAAAAGATTTAAAAGGTATTTTATTAGCCTGTTGTACTATGAATTAGCTATTGATTATGATATCATTTTACGTGCAAGACGCAACTCCTAAAATTTGCTCTCAACAAGACTTACAGCTATGGTCAGCACCAGAAATGTACAATGTAATTTAAACTCAAGCAATCTAAATTTCACATACACACAATTGAAATATAATAATTTAAAAACCTAGTTTCAATAACAATATGTAAGCCAAAATTAAATCAAATGCCAAAATTTTGTAACGTGTCGGCTGTGTAATTTATATATGAAAAAAAAGGTCTATTATTGGTACGTTTGGCTATAATTTGATGTTTTACTAAACTAAATAAACAGTGTTATTAGAAATAGAATAATTTTTAGCAAAACAACTAATGACCTAAACTACACTGTTCTGTTATACCCTCTTTATAGCCCAACGCAAACCGTACCTAGTTTAAACAGCTATACACACACATTACTAAGCAATACTAACAAGACACACAGCTAGTAAGAACGATAGATCCACTAACATAGAATCAACTGTACTCTTAAACTTCATAAATTGAGTATATATTGTCAAAGTGCCAAGCAAATTAGACCCTGTGTGATCATAAATTAACTTTCAAAAACTGTTAATCCGATGCCTTAACATTAAGCTTGAGAACAAACGGTTCGAACTGCGTAATTAGGGTATGGAAACTGTCAAAATTGTCAGCTACCGAACAAAAGTGACAGCTGAGAAAAACGACCTACCGAAACTAGTTTAGAAATCCGAACTTGCAAAAAAAGAATACAAAGCTTCGGAAGTTTTCGGAAACCGAAATTAAAGTTCACACGAATTCAAACAAACAAACATTTCTTTAATAGCAACGCCAATTTGGCCAGCGCCTAATGAACTGATAAGGATAACAATCTCAAATTTTTATAGTACAAAATGGATAGGACAGGATACAAATTATTTATATGCCTGTTAATGGAAAAACACAACGAGTTACACTGCAATAAATGTGGGTTTACACCACATTACCTCCGGTAAACTGAGCAAATAGAATAGGATGTTTATCCCCGTGAATGAGAAAACCCAGGGGCGTTAAGATACGGGCAATCATCAGATCACCTCGCGCCGTCCGTCGGGTTACCGGAGCTATTGCAGTGTGTTTTATATGATAGACACATTCCTTCAATTTGGTAGAACCCATTAATCCGCTGGGTTCAGGCAACGTCCGTTAAGCGCCTTGCCCAAGGACACAACCGACTAGCTAGCGACCAGTGGCAACCTTTCGATTGAAAGGCGACGCACTTAACCGCTAGAGTAATCGGCCGGACCAAAATCTGACGATTGTTGATCTGAGAACTCTCCCGCATTAGTTTTGAAAAAGACCATCAATATAAATGAATACAGACTGCCTCTTTTAAAATAGCTAATCCAGGTTAAGGCTATTTTTTACTCTAGATAAAATACTATTACATAATTTTTTATCTCTGAGAAAGCAATGGGTTGGTACACCACCGGCAAATAACTTGTGTTAAGACGGGTTACGCAGCTATTACACCTTAAAATACAACGAGACATTGCTAGTTCAAAAGATTGCTAGCAACATTTACCAAGAACACATTGAACTAGAGATTGGTTTCGAACTCTCCACCTTTTGGGCTACGATGCGATACGCTACGAACCAGTTAACTGGCCTGACTGGTCGAGCAACGGTCAGTAGTTAAGACTTGTGGATATGAACCACTTTTTAAACTTTGCTTACCTCTTAGCTTAAAAACGACTGATCACAAGAATACAATTCGTGCCTTGGTTACCCAACCCAACTGACATTTCAACTTTTTCTTATTTTTCACTGTTTACTTTCTCCCATTCAACCATGGGTCTATTTTCCTACCATTTTCTTTTACACAAATTCTTACACAAGACACAGTGCAGTTTATACAGAAAATGAGACGTCCGGTTAAACCAGATAACTTGTTAATAAAATTATTAATTGATTTTTCAGACGCATAAGAAATGTCATCAAGGTGCGTTACAAGAAGGAGATATAAGAACAGCTGTAACCGGCATTCCAACACATGACATAGCCACGTTATATGGATGGCGCAGTTGGCTGCCGGCGGGGTATAGGCGGGGGTGCATCATTGTGGGGCATATTGGGATATTGTGGGACCCCAGATACGAACCTTGTGGGGTCAGGAACATAACGCATCCCTGGGTAGGATTCGTAAGAGTTTAATATTGGCGGTGGGTCACGTGGCGGAATGACAGGGGGGTCACGTGGTGGAACAGGTGGGGCTCGGTTTATAGCTGAACCCGGTATCACAGGAGGCTCAGGTGGGAAACCGTGGTCACTTGGAGGAAAACTTGCTTCTGGGAAAATAAATCCTTGTTCTTGCACAAATCTATTGTCTGAGAATTCTGCTTCAGTAGGTAGGTCCACTGGGTTAAACCCAGGGTACGAGTTTGTCGGGTGATTAAACAGGAACATGGCTTCATTGTGAAAGAACTCGGGTTCCGACTGAGGAAAAGCTGACATTGGGGGATAAGCTTGATCTCGAGGGGGTATGGGAGGTGGTGCTTCCTCTGCTTTGTTAGGGTTGTGTACATGGCGTGGAACATCTGATGTACCTCGGAGTAACGGTGGGTGATCAAATGTAAACACTCCTTTGCCTTGAGCCATAACTGGAGGCGCGGATACTAAATCGTGAATCGGTTGTCTGGGTGGTCTCGGTGGGGGAGGTGGTTCAACTGGGGGTGGGGGTTCCTCCGGAGCTTCCAATATCGGAGGATTTTCTGGGATAGAAGTAGGTGGATCTCCTTCATTGGTGGAATTTGGTGTGAAAAGAGACATCCGCGATTCTTCTCTGAACAAAGTCTTTCCACTCTTTTTGCTTGGAACAATCCCTGGAGATTTCATTTCCTTGTCGGACATTGTTTTGGCCTGTAGAATACACAGGTCATTTTTATGCACACTTGTTTGCTTAAGGGTATTGCTAAATATAAATATTCAAACAAGATCCACTGGGTTTTACGGTCACATTTTTCCATGCTTTATACTTGCTTTCAGTGTAAAACAAGAGTGTTCTAATCAACTTACAAATCGTGCCGGTCTTTCAGCCTGTCTTGGTTCGATCTCCAAGGAGCAAGCGAAAATATGATCGTTGAATTGTTTCTCCGTTCGTCCTTCTAGTGGGTTAAGGCCAGTGAGATAATCCTGTATATCGAGGACAGGTAGTAGATTGTATGGTTGGTTCTGATATTGCTGGATGTCTTGCATTATGGCAGCCACCATTCGTCTGTGGGAGTGGTAAACCATATAACATTGATATTGGAAACTAAGGCAGTTGTTTAGTTTAGAAAACGATTGTTCTTTGTGCCGGTGTAGCGCATGAGTATACTAACTGTGTTCTTTGTTTTTTTTATGTAGCATTCACTCATTCGGACTTTATTTCGAATTAATTTAACATAAAAACTAAAAAGGATCTATGGTAATACAACACACTGTAATAGCTCCCTACATTTCTTCATTACGATAAATATATCTTGTTCATTGCAATCACTTGGTCAGGTAAATTTATATTTACTTGTGATAACAAAAAAACATCACTGCAAACCTTTTTCCGAAGTTAATTAATTCTAAATGTTCAGGATGATTGGGTAATAAATGGGGATTTCCCTCTTCTGTCTTTAATATATTCGTGAGAAAAGTACCTGTGGAGTATAGTTGGTTATTTGTACGCGGTATTAAGTGGTGTCTTGGAAACAAACCCCAATCGATTTTATGATTGTTATACTGTCATTGCTGT
Organism: Ciona savignyi; assembly: GCA_000149265.1. Classification (NCBI taxonomy): domain Eukaryota; kingdom Metazoa; phylum Chordata; class Ascidiacea; order Phlebobranchia; family Cionidae; genus Ciona; species Ciona savignyi. Next base: position 118,230 of record CH003383.1, read on the forward strand.
GTTGAAATTAAATAATTAAAGTTCATTTGTCGTAGTTACTCAACAATAGGTTTACATTGCAAGCGTGTATTACGTCCAATAATATGTTCATATTTAACAATGAAAACCACTGCTAACGTCTTTCTACCACAGCACATACTCACCAACAAAGGGCACACAGGGAGGATCACAGGAGCGTAGTTTCTCTAAGCACTTGGTAAGTCGAGGGTCACAGAGGTCCATACATTCTTTCAGTCCTTTTACTAAGCGGTCTGGTAAGTGCTGAAAGTCATGTGTTAACTCGTTAAATTTAGTTTAAGATTAAAACTGGTTTGAGCTGTTTTTATTACAGGAGTTTACTTTAATCTAAAAGAGTCATAATGATAGAACAATGTAAAATAAGACTTGTTTGTAATTGCTTCCTTCTGCCTATAGTAGTATATTACATACAAATGTACGAAACCAAAATAAAATTACCTGTTTTGTATGATGTAATCTATGAATAGGAGAGGAATTAAACGCTGCAACAAACTCGAGCAATCCATTGAAGTTGTTTAGTTGTTTAAGAACTTGCATTATTTCAATCGCCCTGCTCATCACGGCAGTTCGCTCTTCAAAATTCTTAGCCTAGAAAATAAAGAACTACATTGTTTGGACCCGAAAAAAAAAGAATTAAAATGTGAAATGGGATCAATTGTTCATTCACTTTGACCCCCATTGTTACCTCGACTATTGATCTCGACACCCATCTAGTGACGGTTGTGCACCAATGAATCATTCTTAGCAAGTTTGGTGAAGAGGTTTCTTTGCCGACTTTCGTCCACACTGTGCCCACCAACTCTGATGATTGAACTTTCCTGGGAAGTTAAGCAGTTTTAAACACAAATTCCGGTAGGAAAAACTAAAGTGTTTTACTGTAAAGGACAATTCCACAATATAAACTATTTTAAAATTTAATACACATAATTTAGCTTTATTTAGGTTAACCATTACCCATTCTAGTAATTAGCCTGGTCAATTCGTAAGTTTTAGTAAAAATAACCCTGGTTTAAAAATAAAAGTTCCAAAAAACTTTCTTATATACATGACAAGTGGCATAATAATATCACACTGACCTGTAGAGTTCGAATTCTATAAGAGTGAGCTGCCTTGCAACTTCGATTGGATGCAGTGTCATAATGGAGTATTTGTCCGGGTCATGGGTGACGTGCCACTCGACAGGAGGGGATTCCTCACGAAACGACGGCATCGGGACGTCCTCCACAGCAGCCTTCTTCTTTGAAATGATCTTCTCCATCGTGCGAGCCCACTTCTGCATGTTCTTCCCCTTCACGGATGGCACGAAGAGCTCCACTGATTCAAGGAGCTCGGGGTCGCTTTCGAAGTCGTACCAATGATGTTCGAGCCACTGCCGGATCACGTTCATAACTCTAAGGATGCAGAATTATCATCATTCGAGTCGATTTCCTTTTTGTATTGTTTTATATCAAATCTATCCTGGGTATAATTCTGATGCAGGCATCTAGGTTTTTAGGCAAAGGTATAAAAAATGAACGTAGTCTTTTTAAAAAACAATGACTTAGGAAATTACATAGACAAATCTTTCTCTATCTTTCTCACCTTAATTGTATAGGTTGTGCGTATTCTTTTCGAAATCGCTTCAAATCATCTCGAGAAACAATTTCACCCCGATCAAGTGCTGCTTGCTGGGTTTCAGTGGGTGGGGGCTCGGGTATGTTGAATCTGGGGTTTGCGGTACATTTACATGCTGGGGGCTTATATGCACCTTGCTATTCAAACTCTTTATATTAAAATTGTTAGTTATTACGGGTGTTGGTTTGTTAGATATGAAACTCCTTACACTGCTGACATTGCTACTGTGAACAACAGCCTTCAATTACTCACCTCTCTTTTAACAAGCTGAGCAGAAGTCTTGGTTTACAAAATGATCGAAAAGTGGTCAGGAACGTTCTTTCGTGAAACCTGGATCTGTGAAATAAGCGAAATAATTACCCTGTGATCACTTGCTGCAAAATTACCAGGGTAAAGTAAGTATAATGCAACATTGATGGAATAATCGTATATTCACCATAATAAAGATGGTAAGTCAACCTCTCCACTAACTTAAGCACAGTTCCCCCTTTAATCGACGGTGTCTGACCATCTCCATCAAGTACCAGGTTGTCCGGCCCGTCTGGTTCCATGAACCGATATCTGTGGTTAAAAGGTTGAATATCAGGTTGTGTGGTGGTAAGTTCTGGCCAGTAGCTCATTGGACTGATGGTTGTTAGATTACACCCAAAACACTCGTTTGACGAACATTGCTAGTATACAGTAGAATGTAATTGAACGAAAAATTGTTTTTTATTATACACAGAACACGGTATTAACCCACTACAATGCTCAGTATTTTTACAAATATTCGTGTTATAATCTCTTAATCTTTCACCAACAGATATCACAAATATTTAGATTTTATGCTAATTCTACAAACAAATTTTAATACTTAGCATAGGCTAAGTAGATTGAATCAAATGGCTGTGAGCAAGACTGGTTTCACATATAAACACACCATACTGTATAAAAAAATAATTGAGCATGAGTGATGTTTATATTCTCCTCGATACTTAGTTTTACTGTGAAGTTTACACGCATCAAACAGACAACACTATGTTAAAACTGTAACGCAGGCAAGTCGGTGGTGGCACATAGTTTAACCTGATATTCCACACACAACTGTATCTACCAAAACATTAAGAAACCATCACCGGACGGTATATATGTCACCAGATGACATATATTGTGAAATTACACACCACGGAAAGGTTAAAGAAAATGCAAGTGTTATTATGGAAAGACTAAATAAATACGATTTAAAAATCTAAAATATTTAAGTAATATGTTTATATTTCACCAATCACCACAAAAGGTATTCTCAAGGAGATATCTTATTTAGAATTTCTAAGATACTAAGGTTATCAATTGTGGTAAAATAGAAATATATATCAATTTGAAATCAGTTGTATCATATCAGTCTTTTATACTCATATTTGTAGTCTTTTTTCAGAAAATCCACAGAATTGACATCGAAATACTTACACGTCCTTGGACGGGTAGCGAACGGGTAGTTTCGCCGCTTCCTCCCGTATCAATTGATCCAACATCCGATCGTACGTGGATCGGTTCTGGAGTCGAACGAGATGACCCATCCATAGGAGCTTCTCCTCCTTGGAGCGAGCGCAGAAGACGTATCGCGTCTCCCCGTCCAACACGGAGAACTGACAATCGGACGTTTCCTCGTCTATCACTGTGCTCTGTTGAACAAAATGCAGGTTTGTTGAACTGAGCATAGAAGGTGTATTTTTTTCAAATCACAAGGATGTGACACAGTGTTTTTTTTATGTTTGAGTCATAGTAAATAGAACAAAAAAATTATCTTGGCATTGCTAGAGGTACAGTGGGCCTTGTAGCATTCCTCATAGCCTATAATTATTAGTTTTTCCCGCCTAAAAATTTTTGTTAAAATTACAGTAATGGTAGGAGTTGTCATCCAAACCTTGCGCAAAAGTATCCTCTCTTTCAATCGGAACTCATGTGGTGAAACAGCTGGCATAGGTCGTCTGGCTTGGTTCGACTTGCAACACAACAAGAGAGAGTCGAAGAGAAAGACTCTGCGCTCGGTGGATCGCTTCCCCATTAAACGAATCAAATCTCCCTGCATAGAGTGGTTACCCGGAGTGATTGAATGTCGTGAAGATATAATACTGGGAGGTGATAATGTTTTTCCCTTGAAGTTGCAATTTATGTTGTTACTTTGCTATTCCGATCGACACACCAGATCAGGAGGTAGCAATTTGAACTTCAAATGTCACTCAATGTCAGTTAATAAAAAGAACACAAACATTTTTTGTTAATTATTGGAACAATTATCCAGTGTGCAACACCATGCAAACTAACAAAAATATATTTTCAAAACTTATACAAAAATAACCCTAACAACATCCTACCTCATAGATGTACTCGTTGCAAATTTGCGTGATAGTTTTCCCCCACCAGCCCTCAATGCTTTCCTCAATATTTCTCATCTTCTCCATTTGCAATCCTCCCCTCCATGAAATTCGTAGACTTGCTTCACTACAATATATGACTGATTTAACAAACAATATGGCTGATTTAACATGAAAAAACATGAGTCTACACTACGGCAACAGAATAACTAATTAATCATGGTTATGTGTTTTGCAATAAATTAATATTATAGTGTCATGAAAATAAAACGCATAGTGTCAAATGGGAGCAATTTAAAGCGAGGAAGAAACTATTGGTGTTTTGGCATTTTCTACAACTCTGACTCCTCTTGAAACAAATATTGAACATTTTCTTAACACTCAGAAGAAAATCACATTATTTTCTACTGCAGATATTTTCTTATATTAAAATTATTTTTATTTATTAGGATTCCAGAATATTATATTCTAATAAGATGTACCTCTAAAAAGATAAGGATATAAAATTATCATAGCATAAACTAAACTTCAATTAAGAATTTAAGAAATAGTGCATTGTAATAAGGCAAGGCGCAATAAAGGTATAACAAGTTTTCCTTCAGTTAAAATGATAAGAGATTGTATTGAGCTGGAAAATTTTATACCAAAATATGCAAATTACCATTTTCCTTCTGTATTGTGCAGTTTGCAGTAATGCTTGGATTTATGAAAATGCATTCTAAGCTAAAACTCAACTATTACCTTTGAATATACAAAATACTATAACTGGTCCTGCAGATTTTACTTATTATAAAAATAATTAGATTTGTAATAGAATCCTGAAAATATCTAAATCTTTGCAAAAAATTAAAATTTTCTTATGCAACAAAAAATCTAAAATAAATTTTTTTTAACTGTTTAATTAAAAACAAATCTGATCAATTGACATTTTGTCATATAAAATGCAGTTCATGTCTTAAACTGTTACTTCTTACAAAAAGTTTAATTGTTATAAGCTAGGGTTCTCGTCACTTCCTACTTTGTAGGAGCTACTACATAGGAAAGCACTTGTCACACTGTTACTCTATGTGCTAATGCATGGCTGGGAAAACCCGATGGAATTTGAGACACGATTTTAATGCGTAAGCTTTTTTCGGTAAATAGCTAAAACAGCCATGAAGGTAACTAACTAACTAACTAACTAATATGGACAATAAAAACTTTAAAATAAAAAGGCAGTAGATTATATTTCCATGAGGCCTTAAACAATATCTACTGCCTAAGTTGGCAGACAAAACAACTGCTTAAAAATTACAATAAAGAAAAAACCTTTGTTATGAATTTAAAAAAATTTAATAATGAAATACAATACAAAAAAAGTCTTGTGATAATAATTATTATTAGTCAATAAAAACTCTTGGGTCCTATAAAAAAAGATAGGAAAAGGGTCCCTAAGCATAGGTTTGTTATGAAAACTCCAAAAAAACGTACCAGTACTCAAATAGACAGTGTTGGTACCAAATTTGTAATTAACAATCCTCTAAGGAATATCTGGTAAAAAAGGGCCTGAAATGCACTAAACACATCATACACATGCATTATTTACAACTAAAGCACGGCTTCGCTAATGAAGATGCAATTGTTTCAATGTCCAAACAGGTTATACCACATAAAGTTAGAAATGTCAGTGGTGGAATCTGAACCGCTGATATTGGAATTGCAATTGTAAACAAAAAATTCTACTTAATATTATCAGAACACAATGATTTCGTCTTAACATCCAACATTATAGTTTCATAAAATGTATATTTAAATATAATGCAATTCTGTATTTGTGTCAACAAAATGGGTTTACAACTATGATTGTAACAATGTTTAAAAATAACCTACCTTTAAATAACAATTTCAGGTTACACCATACATTGTCAGCAACATTACAACATTAGTCGCATGCAGGTTATTGAAACAATTAAACCATGCAATTTCAAAAAGTTTATTTTTATCGAAACTGGATTTAGGAAAACAACATGTAAATTATAAAAGCAAGGAAATTTATTGAAATTCAAAGTTCACCTGTGCTTGTGGTTTATCTATACTGTTTGCAAATTAGGCTGCACTATAACAATGAAGTTCTATAAATAGAATGTTGGAATAATTATATCCTGGCAGTTGGGAAAACCCAAACTAACTACGGGATTTATCCTCGATTGTCTAAGTTGCTGCTTACTAGAAGCTATTCCTATTTCCTTTTGATCAAAGCTATTGTGGCGTGTATGTAAATGATCTTGTATATTTTAAAAGAAGATCGATGTTCAAGAGAATTGATAAAAAGGCCACACTTTTGATTCCTTACCTTGGTCTATTCTTGGGAAGCGCTGCAGCTCTGTGGTCCAAGATAAGTTTGATTGGTGTTGTAGCGCTCACTACCTGACTGAATGCTTCTTTATCTTCACTATCATTTGTGCGGTGTTCAAGGATCTTGGAAGGAAGATTTCATTGGTTTAGGTGAACATAACACGGTTGCTTTTAACTAAGCAATACGCATTGGCATAAACATAAAAGGAAAAGAAGTCCATAATCTTGGGTGAGAGGTTTAAGTTTGGATTGTGATGTATGTAAGTCGTGTCATAATTAAAAACCTATCTGGTTGTATTTGAAGGCACCAGCAATAATTCTTTTCTGTCAGTGGTAGGTGGGTTTGTTTTTTTTAAATACCCAGGACCAAAATAAAAAAAAACTAAAGTGCAAGTTTAAACTCAAATACAAGCCTAGAACTTTAATTTGCATAAAATAATCGACACACACAGAATTATATACCTGTATCTGTTCAAAGTAGTAGAAACAGTGGTATATAGGGACCAGCAGTAGGTTGGGTAGAACGTAAGTCACAACATCTCTAAAGCCCTCGCATACAGTCTGAAGATTTATTAAAAACATAAGTACTTGTGGATTTAAAAAGTTTATAACACGATAAAAACAATTGCAAGAATATTTTAAGCATATTGATTAGACCTGTAGTACAGTATAAGTAGAGCATAAATCTGAAATTGTGCCTTTGTAATTAATGATGAAATTAAATTACATTTCTTTAGGTTTTCTTAATAAAACTATGTTACATAGAAACATTAAAGCCTTACCATATATTTTTAGTTAAAATTAAATTTAAAAGTAAAATAAAAGCGTTTTAACTAATATATTTAACTAAATAAATAAAATATTTATGTAACGATTTCCATGTGATCGTGTTAATAATCAAACCTTTCTGCGGAACAATTCACCAAAATACAACAATACAAACGCACCTTCAATTCAGCATTGACATTTGCTTGTTGCAGAATAGCTTGGAACTTTTCTGACCAGTGATCATCTGTTATATTCCGTATGTAGTCGGAATAAAGACCAAAGTCTCCACCCTGTGCAAGTAGATAATGATTTATGTTATGCAGTACATGTGGGAATCTGCATACCGTGAGGTTAATACAATCTAATTAATTTGAATTTAAAATTTCAGCTCTTTAACAATCTAGAGATAGATGGTCAGCTGAAACAATTTAATTGCAACTTACATAACATTAAATTAGGTGTTAAAAATACTTTACAACACTTGATAGTTTGTTCGTTTGGTTCAGTATTAATTTAATGGTACAATGTTGCTACATAACATTGTACCATTAAGTAATTCATTATAAATTTCTAAAAAGTGAGAATAGAATGTGCACATTAACAACAAAATATATATAAGGGGAACACTAACGGGCTTTTACGAAATGTGAAATAAATTATTTAAACATTAAGTACATATATGAGCGGTGACCAAGAGTTCTGTACCATCAAGATTCAATAGAACTTCACAGATTGGTTCTGATTTGCAGTTTATTTATGTAACTGACAGCAACAATGTGAACAAATTCCCAACTATTCTAATCTTAACACAACGTAAAAGAGGACATAAGAACAGAGTCTTAGATTTTTAAGAACAAGTTAACTTTCACAGAAAAATTTATCTCATTTAATTGCGTTACACGCGAATTTCATGCAGATGCCATGTAACAATGATTTTATACAAATCAACTTCTAGTTTAAATATTCACAATCATCTTCAATGAAAATATGCTAATTTACCTAGATTAATACACTAAATTCAATAACGGTAACAGTATGTACAAGCCAACATAGGCTTTCATCATGGAAGTATTTTTTCATACCACGACATGACTTTGCAACCACCACCAAACACCATGTAACAATAAAAACCAGCTATAATTTTTTATTTAAAAGCATAAATAATGCAGTTTAGACATTGTAATCAATACAAATTTTAAGCTATGAAATAATACATTATTTTCGTCCTATTCGGACTTCTGCTTGGTTTTATTTCCAATCAATGAATCAATTAATCACCATCAGCGAAGATTGATATTGTATATGGAGGCCACACTGCAGGTGTTGTGTAGTCGGGTCACTTACACCTTATATGAACCCAATACGAGGAACTGTCTTAGTCATGGTCACGCGCCAGTATCACACATAAATGGATTTAGGAGTGTTATGACATCATTGACCACACAAACATTTCCTACAAATTAATGTGTACCAGACCTTTACATGCTGATTTATTTTTAAATTAACTCTTTTATACCAAAATCAAACACTCCCAAAGCTTTGATTTTTTCAGACTGCAAGAAATACTTGAACAATATTGTATTTATATTTACACTTTTTGCTATATTAACAGTTGTTTAGTGTTTTAGTTGTATCGTTGCTAATTTATATTTTATGCTACATGTTCATGCACCAAGTAGTAATACAGTTAAATTCGCACTCTACCTCTGCAAGTTCTTCAAAGCAGTTTCCAACCAGTGGATCTGGATTCATGTCGTCAGTCATCTCGAATGCTTCCTCTATCATCACCATCAACTTCATGGAGAGTTCCGCAACATCCTCGATATTTCCGAAGATCAAATTAATGTCCTAAAGAGAGAGATTTTTTATAAAAAAAGAGAATTTAAAAAAATGTGTTGCAAATTACTCTTATAGGTTTTACCTCACATGCAACTGTTCCGTATATAGATTAAAAATTTTAATAGCTAGTCCAACTTTATTAATTTCTACCCCAGTGAGTTACTTGATCGTGCAATACGAAATTGCACAAAAACACATCAGTTATAGAGAATAGTGCATACACTGCATTTTAACAACCTACATAAAAAATTTGCAGTGCGAAGAAAAATAATTCACCATTTGGCATCAAGAAGAAAAAGGTTTATTTAAAATAAAGCTTAAATTGTATAATTAATTATATTAGAACAACTGAACAAGTATACTCACTGCCTCTGAGAACAGTTGGGGTCTATCAGTGAAAGCTTTCTTGATAAGTTTAATGATCAGTTCCACATCTCTAAGAAAACGCTGCTCTTCTGATAGCAAGTTGCGAACCAATGTGCTGTATGTTTCCTCCCCTGCCAGCATTATGGTTATCCCATGGCACCAATCACAGCACCAATACAGGGTGTAAACATCATTAGCAATTCAAAACAGTGTATAAACAACACTTAATATTGCAGATGCAAATATTCAATTCCATGCTGTCATCCTTAATAACGATGTTTATTCAGTCACAAATCAAATATGGGAGAAGTGTTAAAAATGTACATTTAGAAAAGATAGATATTTGTGGAACATAGCTAATAATAATTAATCATCCCAACTTACCAATTTCATCGTTGGTAGCTACAGGGAGCAAAGCAATGTCTTCCTCTGCATCATCCTCTTGGAAGATATTCACCAACA